>WAAE01018978.1:0-75671 GCA_013400495.1 Nicator chloris
CCTTTTAAATTCCCACACACCTGAGTGAGCAGGGACTGGCTGGGGTGTCAGCTGCCCCCTGGGGTCAACCCACCAGGTGGGTAAACCAAAACACTGGTTTACAAAGTATCTTCGAAATTTGAGCTGAAGCTGCTGCTAAACTCAGATTTAAAATCATGCGATAGGGTTAAAATTAGAAGTAAATAATACATTTTAGAACATTTTGCAGGCATAGACCAGGCATTTCTGTTGTTCTGGTGAATGTCCAAGGCCTTTTTAAAATCCCTTTCCCATCTCTAGACACACATAAGCAGATATCCTTGTAAGATGAAGACATGGAGAGAGAAAAGTTGTATCTACATTTAACATATTAATGCAATGTGACATTTTCAGTTGTGCAATTTAAAAGAAGGAAAGTCATTTCACTCTCAGTGGATCTTGAGTTTTGACATTACATTTTTGCCCCCATTCCATTTGTTTTTCATTGCTTATTTCAGCTGTTCCAAGCTTTTCACATCCTTCAACAATTATTTAAAATACACTGACAGAACATGCCCTTTTCAACACTGGCACAGAAACAATTTCCCTAATGTTCAGATAAGAAGATGACGAAGATACATTCCCAGTTTCCTGAGCAAATTAGTGGACAGTCTGCTACTCACTCTTACCTAAGCCATGTCATTACTTATGGGTATGACTGCTAAAAGAGGCATGGCTGAAGAGAGGATAGGAACATGCACACCTTAAATGAGAGCTACTCATGAAGCCTTTCAGAACATAAAGGGGAGGTGGAACACAAGGGAGATGGAGAGGGATTCTTTTTATACAGACATGGAGTGACAGGACAAAAGGGAATGGCTTCAAACTGAAAGGGGGCAGCTTTAGATTAGGTTTTAGAAAGAAATGCTTTGCTGTGAGGGTGGGGAGGCACTGCAAGAGGTTGCCCAGTGACGTTATGGATGGTGCATCCCTGGAGGTGTTCAAAGTTGGATGGGGCTCTGAGCAACCTGGTCTGGTGGACAGTGCCCCTGCCTATGGCAGGGGGGTTGGAACAAGATGATCTTCAAGGTCCCCTCCAAACCAAACCATTCTATGATTCTATGAAGCCCTTCAGGCTTTTCAAGGAAGGAAGTTATACAAGTATGTATGTGGGATAACCAACCTTGAGCAGAGGATCAGTCCTGTAAAGTCACCTGCTATTCAGAGCAGTAACAGAGGGATCATGGCTGAAATTTTGTTTAAATCATCAAAGAAAATAAGCACTGCAGACACAGGTTAAGGGTAGACAATAAAAACAGAGAAGTAATTTGATTTTGATGAGGGTGTGTTTACTCTCAAACAAATATTGACAGGCATATATAAAAGCCTGTCTGAGTTGCTTATTCACACTGTTCTCAGTGAAATTTGAGTGTAACAATTTACTCAAAATTGGTAACATTTCTCTTCTGAACCAGACAACTTAACAAAAGACAACAATCATCTCCAAAACTTGTAAGAAAAACTAAACATTTTCCTCACCATTATTATAAAACCTCAAGCTCAAAGTGTATTTTCTCAGGTTACTAAGGAGCTCATCATGCTGGGGTGTCGCCCTTTACTAAGCCCAGGTGTCTAAACAAAAAATTAATGAGGGGGAGGGAAGTGCAGGGATATGGAGAAGGAAAGGCTCAAAATAAACCAGTGTTATTCAAACACTGCTAGCTCCTAAATAAAAAACAACAATACTGACCAAGTGGAGACACAGAAGATCTGGCATGGCTCCAGAACACAATAACCATTTGTCTTCTTTGCCAGAGGCAAGCAGCAGCTGGGGATGCCACTGGAGGGGATAAATAGCACCATGCTACAACTGGAGGATTACTCCCAGGAGCAGTGCAATACATAAGAATAAAAGATGACAAGTTAGATGAATGCTCTTTGAGAACCTTTTCACAAAGGACTAACTGTTCTTTAGGAGAAGCAGGAAAATTAAAGATATGCAAAAAACACCAACATAGTTTTTTTCAAATTTTGCCAAATTGACTTGATTATAAAAATCAATCAACATGCAAAAGGCTTCACCTGAATCAGCCCCAAATACTGCAAGGCAACACTGCCATATGCAGATCTTGAACCAAAGGAAATTTTGTGAAAGTATAATACTTTCCTAAGAGTGAGTGGGAACCCTTTGAAGCACTCCTCAGATTTTGGAGGATTGCTATATACAGCACAATGGAAACTTCTGAGTGGCAGAAAATTTCTTGAGAGTTTCGTAAAAAAGCAGGGAAAGGAAGCAGAAAGCCAGCAAGCTGTTAGTATTTATGTACTCATTTATGTATTTATTTACTGGCAAAATGTGCTTTAAAGTTACAATTATAATACTACCTGCAAGCCTGTTTCACATCCAAATCACCTTTTGGGGAAAGGTATAAGACTGGAATCAAAACAGAAGATTCCTCACAATGCTTCACTGGTCTGTAACATAATAAACACCACTGCATTTCTTACCCAAGTTCACTCCCCATGTGGCTGCCTCAGTATGAATGTACTGAGTGAAAGCAGAAGTGTAGGTGCCTCAGAAATACACCCTTGTGGTAATACAATGCAGAAAGAACAAGACCAGCAATACATCAAACCTTTCTGCTGCAGCATGTGGGACCTAAACCAGGAGAGTTTTCTCAAGTGCAAATGGGAGAGAGGGAGAAAAAGAACAAACTCCAATTGTACGACATTAAGCTTTACATAAAGTAAACCACAGTCCTTTCCAAAAGACCATTAAGTCAATATATAATATCTTTGCAAAATACATGGAATGGAAGCAATTTCTTTCCTGCACCTTTCAAAGCTGACAGGAAAAAGAGCACTACAATGCTGGAAGAAACATTGTGACCAGCAAAAAAAAAAACAGGCAAAAGGGCTTAATTTCCACTTAGAAGGTGAAACATAGGTAAGATAGCCGAGAGAACATCAGGATTCAGGTTTCCAGGTCACAACTGTGACCTTTAGGTACCTAAATTCCCTAGGCAGTTAGTTTGAAATTCTTAGGTTACATCCAAGCAAACAAGTTACCATAAGATAAGGGGTGTGGATTTACAGCTCATGAACTGCTGAAGCCAGGTAGCTGTGGAGTAACCCTACTTTCAGCCATGACAAACCGGTAGTAAGGTAAAAGAGTGTCAGCATCTGAAATGTGCTTTGCCCTAGAAGAGAGATAATACTTAATATGAGCACCATACAAAATGGGTTAACTAGGACTTGATAGGGTGACAAGAAGGAAATGTATGGACCAGAAAGACTTGCTGGCACACAAACATGTTAGACCACGGAGTAATCTCCCATGGGAACTGGTGGAAGTCCAGTCAGTTGAAGCTTTATGAAAAAACTTACACCAAACAACAGACAAAACATAAGCAGTAATTCTTCACTTCAGGGAAACAGCAGAGGTACTTCCACACATACAGAGGCCCCCTCCCTAATTCAGCCAACCAGAAAAGCTTTACACAGAACTTTCTAGAATGGAATCCTTTCTTTGTCCCAGCACTTTTGCTCCCAGCAAAGCATGACACCATCACCATGCAGAGGGACTGGACCTGTCCCTTTCTGTAAGGCAGCGCTGGTTCTGTGACTGCAGCCCATCCAGCTTTGATCCCTGTGCTGCCTCGCAGCTCTGGACCCTGCCAGCCTGCAAAATGTGAAACTAAGGCCAAGAAGATTACCTCCTGCATTTGAAAATGACTGGCCTCCTCCACTCTGTAGAGACTGCAGACATTTGCCATGTCCTCAACCAAGGCAGGCTTGCAGGGTTCGTGTTCTGAATATTCATATATTGTTTACTATAGACATGTGTCATTCAAGCTTTAACTACAGCTTTCCAAATAAATCTCTTCTGAGGTTTAACACACTCTTCCACAGCTCAGCACTGTGGCATACACAGTGCAGTAGACAGCAGTACATCTGAATACCACTAGTAATACAAAAAGACCTAACACAGCTAGAGAGTTCAGCCCATTAATTATCCTGTAGCAGCAGGGCCTGAGTAACCACAGGTTTAATAGCTGTGACCTGCAGCTATTTGCAGAGACATACCAATGGAGGTGTATTATGGGAAGTGCTGTGTGCTGCAATGTGCTCTGTGGTTCCTTGCATTGACTATCAACTGCCAGCATTTTGAAAAGTCCAGCTCATCTGAACAAAGGGACATCAGCCTCTGTCTCCACCAAGAAACTTAAAGAAGCGACAGTTTTCAATATTGGGCAAGTTCATAGTCTCTCCAGTATGTGCACTTCAACACCAAACAAGTTACCAGTGCAATTAGGAAACTCCCTTTGCAAACAAAACCAATTTTATTTACTGTGTGATAAGAGCTTTCAGAGGCAACCTGGGCTCAGCAGAAGCCAGGCAGCAAGGATTATGGAACATGGACTTCCATAGCACATCCTGAGTCAGGTGTTTCAACACTGAGTATCTACATCTGGTAAACATGCTCTTAGAGACAAAGATAAGACACAGAAATGATGCCATGTCGTATTTATTACTGCCATGAGTAACTGACAATAAGACTTCAAGGCTTGTCATCCTTTCTCACTGCAATCTATCACCTTTCTTCCCCTTCCTCCCTTTATGCATTCTACAACCCAGGATGACCCCAGAAAGCACAAGAAGCAGCCAACTCATCTCCAGGGTGCACTGGCAATGAGTACTATGCTGGGGGCAGTCTCACCTTTGGTTTTCCTGCTAACAGTGGCAATTTCAACAGTAAGCATTTTATTGCCTGTAAATGAAAACAAAATGAAAAAGTAGCTGAAACATGCTAAGGACCACTGAATTTATCCTGGTAATATATAGCAGGAACTGGTTTTATGGTTCAAACCAACAGAATATAGGTTCACAGTGGTGGCAGCAAGGCACTGCAATCCAGCTGTATATTACCACCATGGCAGTGGGCTTTACAGCAGAATTCACCTTGCAGCAAAAACTAAGAATATACACAGGAGAATTCAGCTGTTTTCTTCTCTGCTGAAAATAAATGCCTCAAATAAGTGCTTCAAGTAACTTTTAAGTAATAAAAATAGCTCACGAAAAATTGGTCCCTTTCAAGCTGTCTCCTTCTATGGGAAACATGATGAGAAAAAACTCAGACCTAACAGCAATTAATTTCCAGCACATCCAATAAAGTGCATTTTATCACTTATATTTATATCTCAGACTGACACAAGGCAGTTAGACATAAGATAACAACCTACTATAAAGGTGACAGCAATAGAGTAACAATTTATTTCACTTACTCTATTGTTTTTTGGGGTTTTTTTTATTTGGTTGGATATTACTTTAGGAAGCAACAGCAAGGGAATTATTTTTACCAGGACTATAAAGTTTCCCCTCTTCATCCTGTGTTTGCAGGAGAGTTGACCTTCATTTTCTTGGTAATAAAACTTTTCTTTCACAGTTTTTCCTTTTTTTAGACATTTCAAGCTCATTACATTAGTCTGCTATTTCAGAATCCAAAGTTTGTCCTGAGTTCTGGAGAAAATGGGTGGTATCTTCAAAAACAGGTCTGGGAGTGCTCTATCTAAAATACATGGTATTTTAAAATGGAATGGGAGGCGTGGCTGAGTCACAGGCCCACACTTGTGTTAGCACGAATCTTCCTAGGAAAATTAGGAAAGGAGGACACACTGAGATTGACTTTGGTCCAGATTAGCAACATAACTACATATTTCATGCTCTTTAGCAGATCACCCAGTCCAGGTGGAAAAGATGCTACCTACAAAGGCTGCTCCTGCAACCTCCCTTTCCCCAGCTATATTACAGGACCTATACCACAGATCCTGCCCAGAGCCACCTCCTTGGACACAGGATGTACCAGACTACAGAAAAGGTTTTTATGAAGTCTCTCTACACTATTGAAGAGAGCAGTCTCTCACACCCTCACCCCTTCAGACTCCTTCAAAAAAGCATACTAAAAATGCAGCAATAAGCTGTTGGTGTGTTTGTTTTTTTATATTATAGGGGCAGAGGTTCTCCAAGTTGCCATGCTACTTGCCTTCTATATTTATGTCTGCTATATTTGACCAGTTCCCACAGAACCAAAATCCCTCACTGAATACTGAAATTATCTAATTTAAAAAAAAGTTTTCATCCTGCATTTAGTATTACAAGCCTTCTTTCCCTACCACATACCTAGCATGCCTATGGTGTATGCATGTTCCCCTGCATATGGTGGTATCTCATTAACTGCAAAGGAGTAAAAGTGTAATCACTGAAACATTAAAAGCCTGTAATTTTAGTTTTCTTCTACTGAACTACCAATAAATATCATATCACAGAATATCCTGAATTAGAAGGGACCCACAAGGATCAGAGGCGAATTCCTACAGCAGATTCACAATGTAGTATTTTTTTAAAATAGAGCCATGAGAAACACAAATAGCAAAATCATGCTATTTTGTAAAGAATAACACAGGCTATTGCATTGTATTATATTTTGCTCTGAAGTTAGAAAAGTCCCTCAAAAATGGCCAAAGAAATACAGCAATTTCTACGAATGTTCACAGAGGGAAGGACACCAATGGATTAGCTTCAGCACACAGACTGAGAGGCTCTGCCTTCCTGTGCCCCAAAAGTACAAGTCACGTTTGCATCACTAAGTAATAGGTCTAGAACAACACAAACACAAGCAGTTTAACAGTAAAGAAAATACCAGAAAATCTGCCAGCATTCAGTAATGGAATTCATTCAGAAAAAGTTTTTCAGCTAAGATTCTTTGGAGGATGGGTGGACAGATGGGATGAGATTCACACACATGTCTGTGCAGAGTGGGCTGCTGCATTCATATTTACACCTCAAGGAGACAGCTAAAGCATTTGGTTTTTTGCATGAACCTCACCAGTAGTTGCTCATCACCTTTGAAAATCAGGCTCATTACTTAGCAACTTACCTCAGACTTCAGATATAAGAAGGACCAGTATGGTCAGTCATCTGACTTGTCCTATGACCCAAGCCACAGAACTTCCCCTCACCACGACCTCTATCATAACTGACAACCTGACGGAATACTTATCTTTGTGAAAATAATAAAATCATTATTTTAAACAGTTTTTACTAACTGTGAAGCTAATTTGATACCTAGTAAAATCTTTTAATTATTATTTCCCCTTACTAGAGCACCTCAATTCCATTGTAGTACTACAAGTTTCATGTTCCCACTACATTTTCTATGCCATTAAAAAAAAAAATCATTTTTCAAAATCTAAAGGAACATACAAAAAATTTAGTGTTGGCAGCTTTAGTTCTGCCACATTTGTCTTTCAGAAGATTACAACTGGAGTCAGGCTGTAATTCAGCATTCAGCAGTGGTCCAGGAGGCAGGACTGCTCACTGAGGCTGGCTGCAGGATGCAACAGCAAGTGCTCTAACACTGAGGCTGCCACCTCCAGCTAAGAGCTGGCACCATAGCTTACAGTGCAGGATGTGCTGCAGCCACACCCCAGCAGCAAGGCACGCTTCTGCCTGCCCCAGTGCAGGGAACAAGGTGTGCCAAAGGCAGCAGTGTCAGCTGGGACACAGCTAGCACGGAGCACAAGGGAGTCAAGCAGTGTAGAGGGAACCGCTGCAACAGCTCATCACAAAGCAGGAGGCTTCTCATCACCAGGGCTCTCTCTACAGAAACGGGCATTCCAGGCTGTACTTGGACAGATAAACACACGTTGGTAGGTCTGTGGTCACACACAGGCAGACACATGCACAATTTGCCTCTTCTTTCCACAGTCAGAGCAGATGGACCCTGGCTCTGCTGGGGATGCTGCCTGGCCTCACTCACGTGGCACAGGGCTCAGGAGGCTAGTAAGACCTGTGGAGAACAAAACCAGTCCTCTGATATGCTACCACAATTTTGCAACCTTAAAATGAGGAGTTGGCTTGCCTCCAGACAACTTTCAAGTACAAGTACAAGCATAGGACGGGGTCCAAACACAGGTCCTTCAGTACAGCCTGTTCTGAACAGCACAGCACAGATGTTTGTGAAGGGAAACAAAGAAGATTGCAGAGCTGGTGCAAAGAGTGGACTAAAGTGTGAAATTTGCTCTTCAAAAGCTCTGTCTTTGTGGCCTCCTTTGGACACTCTCTAACAGCTTGATAGCTTTTTTACATTGTGGCACCCAAAACTGTCCCCAGCACTGGAGGTGAGACTGCCTCAGTGCAGAGCAGAGTGGGACAATCCCCTCCCTTGCCCTGTTGGTGATGCTGTGCCTGATGCCTCCTGGAAACAAGTGGCCCTTCTGGCTGCCAGGACACTGCTTGCTCATATTCAACTTGCCATCGACCAGGACCCCCAGGTCCCTTTCCATGGCACTGCTCAGAAATCATTTAAGTCAAGGACATTATTGGTATCAATATACAATAATAAAAGGCCTGCAATACGCAGACATTCAGACCTGAACTTATAATTCCTCTCAATCAAAGAGAACCCCAAACCTAAGCAAGAAAAACAACCCATCACAGGAAAAGAAATATTGATTATTAGAAGCAGAAGAGTCTTAGAGCTGTACAAAGAGTGCATAAAGCTGTAAAGTTGGAAGAGCAGTCTAGATCCCAGACCCTTCCAGGGAACTTTTATTCCTTAGCTATTACTTGGTGGAGCACTAACAAGAAGACTTAACAGATTAAAGTATAAGTTGATTCAATATCAAATAGTTCCTTCTATTTTAAATACTCAGGAGATGCTCCATTATAACAGCTGGACATGTCCCATGACTATGAACATCTACACAAGCAGAGAGCATAATTAGATCAGGATTACAAACATCTAAGTAAAGAATTTTACAAGCCTCTCCACAACAATGTGGAACTGTTCAGCAAGTGAGCCACTTTGTTTTGCTTTAAATTTCTATTTACTTGGTGTTTCTGGGTGTTTCCCCATTGTTTTATGCTTCATCGTACTAGCATGAGCATGTCACTATGCCATAGACTGTTGCTAAGTGATCCTCTGCAAACACACCAAGATCTTGAGACAAAATCATAAACAATCCTGAGAGATTCAATAAATAAAGTTGCAGCACATCAATCCTAAGAAAATTTGTAAGGAATTAAAATTCCCAGTCATCATCAACTATGCTTAGTACTTCTCTCTACTAAAGATGAAGTAAACTCTGTCAGCTCTTCTTTTAAACATTAACTGGATGGTATTACTGCATCAAAACTTGGCTAGAGACTGACATATCTGGGCAGTAACAAAGGAGACCATCAAGACAGCATTTCCATGGACAGATTATTTTTCATGCATGATTATGCTGCATTTGCATTCTGATTCCTTAAACAAAAAGACAGCATAGCTTCACTTCAAAATCACTTTTGCTGTAAGCAGAGTTAGGCTGTACCCACTACAGGAGAGTCTTGGACAGGAGTTATGAAAAACAACCCTCCAAAACTGGGTATATTCAGATTTATGGAAAAGACAAAAGCAGTCAGATTCATTGATTTGAAAATAACACATCAAAAGTGTCACAGGAGCTATAAAAATACCAAGAGACCCCTTTACTAGCTGCTAAGAAAGTACAGGACACCTGACAATAATCTCCACTAACCCAGGACTGCCACAGTTCCTGGGATATGGCCATGGCTTAGCAACCACATAAGAACACCTTTCAAGTCCCATGTGGTTCAAGGACAGTGGGCTGCCCATGCCTGCCTTTGGTTTGAACTCAGTCCCTCCAAACTGAGCAAGATGCTCTTCACCTGCCACACTACTGCTTCTAGCTGGTGCTTCACTGGGACTACAGCTGGGTAAGGCACTGCCATTCCTGCCTGGAGAGGTCCTCCTTGCACACGAGGTCATATGCTGGCTGGCAGTGCAGAGACACAGTAAACAAAGCCAGGAGTGTGGTGAAAACAGACTTGCTGAAAGCATCATTTAAACCTTTCTCATGTCTAAGTCAGCACTTCGCCACTTCAGAAGACAGGACCTTGACAAGGGAGAAGTTGAAGAGAGAGCTGGAAAAATGCAATTCCACTTGCCTTCTAAGCTTCTACTACACCAACCACCCACTGCCCATCAGGGTACCTCACTAGATCTCTGCCTTCCTTGTGCTATTTTGAAGTCAAACCTACTCTATACTAATACAGAAGTAAATATAGTCCACTGAGCTGCTGTACAAAGGGCTGATTGCACTAAATTAGTAAAAAGGCATTACACCAACAGACCTTTAAAAGGCACTACAAGGCCTGGACCGTACTGTATAGACTGAACATGCTCCAGCACAAACAGCAGCATTGTCCTGGTCCCTGAGGGTGCTGTACCTGCTCAAGCACAGCATAATCACACCTGTGTGGCACACAGTGCTCAGGGAACCAACACAGGTTTTGTGTGCATCCACTTCTACAGGCTCACTCAAAAAAATTCACATTTTCGCAAGCACAGGAAAAATAGAAATGCATTGATTTAATTGTACAAGCAGGTTGAAGAAACTAAGAAGAGACTCAGCAGGTAGCTTCTTCGAAGAAAAGCAATCACAGCATTTATCAAAAGAAAGCAGAGAACTTGAGCATTCAACACACCTGTTAGACAAGACTGACCACCAGTGTGTAGTTCCCTCACTCAACAGGAACTGAAAGCAGTGTGAGGACATGGCCCTTTTCTGGTAGAAACAAGGTCCTCTGGCCAATGGAGGGTCATCAACTCTAACCTGCCCTTTTTGGCTCAGAAGTGGAAAAACTATCAGGAGCAGGGACCAGTGAAGGCACCTGTAATCAGCAGGGAACCAGTGCTACCTCTACCTCCTTTTTAGTCACTTAGTTCACTGATAACCAGCTATTAAGTCTTGCAGGGTATGTAAGTCATCACAACAGGTTCATGAACATGTAATCTGCTTTGACTCAGTTTCAAACTGCTTTGTACTCAAGAAAAAGTTCTGTTTCCCTCCTTATAGTTGCCGTTCCTTTTTCAGCCACTTAAAGGTTGCTATCATAAAGGAAAGGGTATTACAAAATAAGCTCATCTAGGTCACAGGAAAGAACATTTTCCAAGCTAGCCTAAAGTGCAAATGACCTCTCTGCAATCAACATAAATTCTCTACAGAAAGCAGTTAGCCTGTTCTCTAATCTTGCCATCAGTAAGGCAATGAACAATTTAACACTGGCTATGCCGCTGAGGTTACAGGACAGTGCAGTTGTGCAACGAAGCTTCTTGTACCAGAAAACAATTTCAGATGCACTTGAGACCTTTGAGTAAAGGAAGCTCTTAGCTCCAATCAACAATTTATGACAAAGCTAAAAAGCTTCTCAGATTGCAAAGTCAGCCAAAAATTCCTCTACAACAGTTGTTTTCCTTACATTTCAGTCTTTTACAGTATTAGCTCAGTCCCAATGGCATCTTTTCCATCTCGTCCTGGGATGATTCTGTCAAAACACTGTAAATAACTTCTTTGCACTTTGGCAAGGTACCAAGAGGAGGAATAGGTTTTTTGTAAAAAAGCCCTCATTAACTACTGAATGCTTACCTTAAAGCACACACTCAAACACGGACACTACGTATAAGTTAACATGTATAGCAACCTTAAATTAGACATAAACTTATTCAGGGAAGCACACCAACTGGGAAATTGAATGAGGCAACTATAATTTACTGAAGGAAGCTCAGGTTGAAAAATTGGTCAGTGAATTCTAGTAAGACACTGAACTACCATGGATCCTAAAACAGCAACCAAAAAACAGTGTGAGGGAAGTCCATTGCTCAGCAATGACAGAAGCATATTATGGTTTGGTATATAGGTATAGTTTCTGCTCTCCCACTTGTAAGCTCTATTGTGCCAGTTTTCAAAGCAACACCATCCTCAATTTGGTTTTTTTTCTGTAAATCATGACTGAAATGTGAGACACCTTACTGACTGGTTAGCTGAGAGCATTGCCTTAGGATCCTACAAGCTGACAAGCAAACTTCAACCAAAAGCATAGCAGACAAGTTCTCTTGACAGGCTTTTATTCACCTGTTATATGGGTAACAAGTAATTTTTTTGACTGCTTTTGACAAAAATAACCTTAACATAAGAAAAGAATCATTGAAGTAAAATGTACTATGGCATCACCATTTCAGTGACGAATCTGTACACTGAAGTCAGGCTTGGGTTTGCTGTGTTTTTAATGCCCAGTTGAGTCACAGAAAGCACACTGGATATGGAGCCTTCTGGGAACAAAGTCACCCAGCTCTGTGGGCAGGTGAGCTGGAGGAGAAGCAGCAGAGCACAAACTGTGACTACCATGAACAAAGCTGCCTCACAGAACTGCACAAAGCTGGATGGCTTTTGTAGTTCCTCTGGCTTTGGGATTTATACAGATTCATTATTATGTCAGTAGCACACTATCTTTAAGTTTTTTCCCTGAAGAAACTGAGCAACAGAGAGACTCACAGGAACCTGCTGGAGAAGGCTTCTGTCCAGGCTCCCCCCAGTCTATGGGAATAAATTAACTCTTGCCCTCAACCTTCTCTTTGAAAAGAGTTTTCCAAAAGGAAGGTCTACATCCATCACATGCTAAGGGACTGCTTAGGGCAGATCAATGCCTTTAAGCATTTGATGACTATTTCAATCCATTTATTAAGTGTGGTTACCCACCCTTGCTCCTGGCATAGCCAGTAGAGAACCACACTAATCTCATCTAGAAAGCTGCAGCAGCAGTCTCCTTTGTGACAAGTTACAAGAGGAAAGAGGGTTGAAAAAAATAAAAATAAATTTAAAAATTAACATACCACAGCTCTGTGACTTTATGCTAAAGAAATACACATCTGGGATAAACCACTTCTACCTCACTTTGGAGAAACTATACTTATAACCATCTAAATTTCTCCTGGTAATCTCCTGTCTTCCTCAAAGTGAAATCCTAGATTCAGCAATTTCCACCCTACATTATTAATTACACTACTTTTGGTACCAGTGCAAAATTACCATTAGCAGTAAATTTTACCAAAAATTTGATAGTGATTAAAAATAAACTGTCAAAAAGTCCAGAAATGTTTTTCATCAAAAGGTCACTATTAGAGCCAGTTCTGTGGCTGACCCTTTTTCCTCTTCACCAAAACCCAAGCTATTTTCAAACCCCCACAGAGATATTGCAAGATAACAACCAAAGGCACAGAAAACTCCTACAACATATGCAGAAATCCTTTCTGTCTATGTTTAGACATACAGCAAAGAGCACTATACTTTTGCAAAAAAGAAATTAAAAGTAAAACCTAGTGTATTGCTCTCACCAGAAATGCAGAGTTAAAGTGAAAAATAAACACTTATTCTAGCAAAAGACACCCTTAAGACACATTACCCCTTGGAGAGAAAAAAAGGGGACAGGATGGGGGCAGAAGTTCAGCTGTTCTAATTAAGTTGAAGCCACTTTTCTGTCTTCTGCTATATTTCCATGAAGGCAATGAGATTCAGGAAAACATTTCCAGTTTTTGCTGTATTTGATTGTGCTCTGTTTTATATAGAGACAGTTTAAGTACATGCATTAGGAGTTTCTCTGGCTTAAGGCTAAAGACCAAATACAGGAAAACCTAGGAAACTTTAGGGCTTAAAGCACCAAAACGTCTTTAAGCACCAAGTTTTATTGGAACCATTCACTCTTGCAACATGAATACGTTTATCTTCTTTAATTGTGAAGTGCCAGAAGAGCAAGCAAGCATGCAATATTTTCAGATACAATTATCTCAGGCCACAGATCAAAGGAGTAAGTCTTGCAGAAGCTGGAGAAAGAAGAGTCAACATACACTGAAAAGACTTCCTCAAGCTCCACTGATCATCTGCAGTTCAGACCTACCAGCACCCTCACTGAGGAAGACAGGCATACAAACAGCCTCCTCCAATTCTGATGATATTCTCTCTATAAAGCTTCTGTGGGAAGTAACCAAGTCTGAGCTACAGTGGATACATGAGTCATTTCTTAAAAAAAGATCTCTGTGGAACTAAACCCCAGGACTAAAGACAAGGTTACAACTGCTGTGACAGAAATGAGCTTGCAACTGACAGAGCAGAGAACTGCATGACTTCACCTCCAAAATACACAAAGGATGGGGCATTCATCTGGGAGAGGACAGGGTCAGAGATACAGTCACCCTTGTCATGGTATCATATTAACTCCCCATCCTTCCTACTCCAAGAAAAAACTTCAGAAAAGGTCAAAAGAGCTACATGCATATTTGTACTTCAACACTGACTTTGTGGTTTCAGCAAAACTGCAAATGAGACAGGTTGGTTTTAAAATAAGGCATTTCCTGAGTCACATGCCTCTGAACACATTCCATGTGCCTGTTTTGATACCATATCACAACACCTGCATCCAGTGAGACAAATAATTCTATTGTTTAATGCAGACTCAAAGCCAAGTCTTTGCTGGCCAATAGGCACTACTGCAATAATCATGATTCAAAAAAGCACTAATTGTCATTTTGTGCAAAGACTGGGGCTGTATGCTCCAAAAGAGGCAAATAAAGAGTTTTACAACCCAGCATTTCTTTGAGGGTATTATTTTTATCCATACTGTTTCTTGATGAGGGATTTATGAAGCTTTGCAGTTCACAGAAGTATCTGGGAAGACATATGCTTATGACAGAAAGAATATTATACAGCGATCTTCAGAAATTAACAGCCCCATTTTCCTTCACACACTCATTTGTCTCTAAATCTATCCACTTAGATATCTGAAAGTAACTTAAATGGTATTCCACTATGTGGAATATTACCTTCATTAGGAAATGGAGAATTTGTAAGGGACTTGATTGAAGTGCCTGCAGCAAGTGACAAAGCAAGGCAACTCCCCACTGCAATTTCAGTCCCATTACAGCCACCAAAATCTTTGGCAGAGGTCCCACAGGGACTGGATTTTCACTCAGGACTTCCCAGCTCCCAGCCTTTAGCACTGTTAGGAATCACTGCCTCATCACTACATACCAGGGAGTGCAGAGAAGAAAAAAGGGGCTGGGCTGAGCTGGCTCCATAGGCCAAAACAGTACAAGCTCCAACCTGACAGCCATTCATTATACATTAGTTACAGATTTCTAAATCTTAGTAATGTTTTCACTCACATAGGTGCTGTCTGCAACTGACTGCAGAACCCACACCTCTCCAAGGCTACTGGGACTCACCATCAAAAGAAAGCAGTCAAACCAGTCAGTAAGAGACTCTCTGAGACATAAAAATTTCTTCATGGTTCACTCACTCAGTCACCAAAAGTGAAAATAAATCTAAATGCAATTTGATTTGTCTGGCTTAGTCTGACTAATTTTTAAGAGTAAGTGTTTGCTGTTCATTTAATCTGCCTAATCCACACGGTGAAAATGTTCCACAGTTTTGCCTTCCTTCCCTGCCCAAACAGATGTGTATTTATTCTTCTTCCCCAGTGGAGCAGAAAGGCCCGTGCTGTACCTAACTGACCAGCGTGCTGATACAATAGAAACCACTGTGCCAAAGTCATCCCTGCCTGCACTGGAACCTGTGCTTCATTCCTGCTGGGCAATGCTGCTTCTCAGCTACCACGAAGCTCTCACATCGAAGGATCTCCCCTACTGAGAAGGACCAGGGGGAGGATTCTGCCTGGGATTTGTTCTTCCCCACTCCTGCTGTTTCTGGGTTTGAAACTGAGCTTAATGCACTTTTTTGGAAGACCCTACTTTGTGTGCTTAGCATACCCTTTGTAGCACTGACACTAAGAAGTACCAGGATCTTTCCAAGATTTTAAGCAGTGGGCCCTCACCTTCAAAAACATGCGAAGTACCTAACACAATCCCGACTGGGAAGGGCTAGAGGGCCTCTATAGCATCATTCCCAAAAATGCACTGAAGGCAAAGCAGGCTGCCATTCTCAGGAAAACATGCACTTTACTGAAGGCCTGGCATGCATGTAAAAATAAACTTTCTTCTCCTAGTACTTGAGAGCCAACTCTCCAACATCTCAACAACCTTGCTTGCTTTGGGAGCTTTCCAGTCACATCTTGCTGTATATGCTATCAAATATATATTTTACAAGCTCCTTTTCTTGGTTAGAACACTGCTGTTTCAAGATTATTCCATTAATACTTCATGTGAAAATAAACATCTCCTCATTTCTAGAAAACAACAGTTCCCTGGCAACAAATAGTAGAAACCATTGTCATTAGTATTTCACTTTGACTGAAGAATTAAGAAGTGTGGAATGCTCCTTGAATTCTTCTTTGCAGGCCTCAAGAAAACCCATGTCTCAAAGGACAGTCTTCTTTTCCAAAGTAAAAGATTTCAAATATGTCAGTTCCCAGAGAGTTTGGGGAAAAAGGAAAAACAACCACTCCAGACCATTGTAACTACTACAATCAGCTGTTCCACATCAGAAAACATATTCTCCTTCATATCCCACTGCTATGAAAAAGCATGCAGTTTGAAATATGACTAATCCCACTTTTATAGCCAACTGTCTAGAACATCTTTCTAAGATAAAAGAGCATTAGTGTTCATTTGATCCAAAAACACCCACCAAAAATAGGAAATCTTCACTATTTTAGAATTAAGAAATGAGAGCAAGAGCTCTAGGAAAGTTTGGGTGTGGAAGTGCTTCAAACAGCTTTGAAGTCACAAGAAATACGAGGGCGTCAAACTTTGTCACACAAAAACCGAACTGGCAATTTGTCAGAAGCCAAAGGGCTGCAGCTAATTATTCTGGTTTTGCATAGCTTGTGAAACAAAAATAAATGCATGTCTCTATCAGAGGTACTAGTGATGATTTCCACTTCAGTGCACATGTTTTCACTCTTATATTCTTCAAACTAAGCCAACAGATTTTTCCTGAAAAACAAGGTAGATGGTTCTTTCTCTCCCTCGCCAGTGAACAGTCACGAGAAACTGGCTGCTACACTAGCTAAAGAAGAGCTGACAATTGTCAATCCTAAATTTTGCCCTCCCCTAATCCAGTGATGGAGGGCTGGTAATTGAACAAGACCAGAAACTGCTTCACTTTTAAGACACTACATAAAACCCTTATTTGCTAGATTCCATTACAGAAAATAGCTTTTTTTAATAATGAACATCTCATCAGCCATCCACTGCATAGCTTCATAGGCAGCCTTCCCCTTGAAACAGTGATGAAAGAATTTGTTAAGAAATGCTTCAGTTTAAGCATTTTCTGGCAAATCACCCCAATGCCAGCACAAGAGCTGCTCTGCCTCAGCCTTGCCAGCTGCTGCCTGCCTAGCAACTGCCTGCAGGCCATGGCAGATGGGCTTCAGTCATGTCTGTCACCTGTTCAGGCCATCTCTACCCCTCTCTGGCCACCAGCTCAAGCCACGCCAGCTGAACAGGCAGCTGTGAAGAGTGGGAAGAGTCAGTAAGAAAGGAGAAGGTACGGAACTGCCACAGGAACCACAAGAGCACTACATTCAGAAGAATTTAAATGCAGCCTGAAGATTAAATGCAGCTGAATTGATGCTGCCTCTCAGTGGAAGAGAGCTGGCAACCCCAGCCCTGCTGGCCACCTTTAATTGCTCTTGCCTTCATGCCCACACCCCTTCCAAGACAGCTGCAGCTGAAATTCCTGCAGCACAGGTTTGCAGCACACACCCCAACAGCACTGGGGCTGGTACTGCAACAGGTTCCCTGGGAAAAATGGGACACATCCTGCAGTCTTTTCTCCTGCAAAATTGGAACAAGAGTGCTTCCTTGCCTTATGGGGTACAAACAAGTAAGCACTCTAATTCAAAAAGCACCCTGATACTCGAGTGATCCCTGCTTCAAAAAAAATAAGCAAACGCCCCATAATAAGGGGAGAGACACAGGATAGTATTCTGTTAAGAACCCATTTTGAAAAGCTAGTAAATCACTTTTTGGGGTTTTTCCTTGTAATATAACACTGGTTTGCGGCTGCCCCACTGACTTGGATTTAAGTTGCAGAAAGCAAATTTAGATCCAAAACATTGCCAGATTTTAAGGATGCTGCTACTCGGAGTTCTGCCATGCCCACTGGAAAAACAGAAATGAGCTAACCCTATTCAGGCTCCCAAATGTTTAGGTGCAGGCTCAGACTCATACTGTCTTTGGAAAGTTGATAACCTTGAAAGCCTTTTATTTAATTAATCTACTGTACCATCTTCTAAGCCAGCTGGCTTGATGGATGTTACTCGGTTGTACTATATAATGTGGCACATTTCAGCTCTTGTACCTTGAGTTCACAGTGAATTCTTATCATGTTAGAAATTAATCAGTATTTCTAAAAAATCCCTATTATTTATCACCATACAAGTTGAGAAGTTTTCTGTTTGTTTGCAATGTCATGCTTCAATTAAGGTCTTACTGCTAGATAAAGGAGAATGCCTGCTTAGCATCCCACTGCCAGTCCTGCTCTTGCTTTATTTCTCTTTGGAGGATGTGCATGTTTCCCCACTCAATAAAAATAGAAAGCTGGAACCACTCTCTTTGCTGGAAGTCTGAGAGAAGACAAAACACAAAACCTGAACACAAGTCATGACACGTTAATTGCTGTCTAGTGGCAGCTCACTGAATCTGTACAGCACAATTAGCTCTAAGAAAGCAAAATAAAAGAATTTAATCTGTCTAGCCAAAGAAGAGAGGACTACCCTAAATCCTCCCTGCAGGAAGGAAACAGAAGTCACACAGGTGCTTATTTGAAGACTTCCAAGACTTCCCTTTAGTAGCAGAAAATCCTTTCCTGCTCCTGTGAAACATCTTTGGAAAAGAATAATCTGATGTATGTTCACAGAAGTCAGCACACACCAGTCCCTCATGCTTTGCTCTCTAGAAGCCAGTAACTAAACCTTACCTTCCAACTCACTACTTATTACCAGAAAGCAAGTTCATGTTCAGAAAAATTCTGAATTTATGTAAAGAAATTAGGTAAGCATCCTGTGTATCTTGGGTTCTGATTTACTTGCTTACTGTCAGATCTAAGAGCTGGTTTCTCTCTAACAGGTCAGGTTCTTTAAAGGAGAAGGGGAAGCAAATCAAAGAAATGCTGCTGCTTAATACAGGAAAACAATATTCCCTTTGTCAAATAAACCTCGTGCACCAGACGGACATCAAGACAATCCTTCATCTAGAAGCAGGGCTAGGGGGACAGATCATGTCAGGTGCCTAAAGTGAAGGTTTCTAGCAATAAGGGATGAAGAAAGAGCCCATTTCTGATACCTTCCCTACTGGCTGAAGCACATGCACCGGGATATATGAAGCAACACACAAGTGACAGACAAAGGGTGATCACACATTTCCATCCATGCTGTTCCAGCAGAGCAGCAGGCACCAGTGACTGAGGTATGCCTTTGGGGCACAAATTCCCAGTATAGATTAGTCTGACATCTCAACCACGCTGTCGAATTTGGGGCCATAAATTATGAGACCATAAAGCGTTTTTATGGGGACAAAGTCCTGTCTAGTTCTGTCCAAATGTTTCCCAAAATGCTCTTACAATAAATAAATACTTTTCAATAATTTTGTTTCTATCTGATGACTAGCCATTAAGCTACACAAACATCAGACTAAGAGGCAACCTGTGGAAGGACAGCAACTTTAATCCATGAAATAAAATGGAGTCTGCCCTCTGCTCAGCTAATGGATGCATCACTGAATTCATCTAATATGAACCCCTTGCTGCTTAAATGTACAGTGCAGGTGCAAGGCACCTAGAACAAATGCAGGCATTGGACTGTAATACACTGGGGTATTAATAAAATAATAATGTCCCCTAGACAGTGACACATATATGGGCTAGCTTTCTCCCTGTGCTCCTGATCAAGCTGTGCTTTGCAAATGCTGGTTTGTTTTTATCAGTCTGGTAATGCCATTATCAAAACTGATGAAAGAAGCTGCCCCTTAGCTCTGAGCAATAGGAGGTACAGGTAAGGAACATGATGCTGTAGTGGTGAGAGGTTAAATACAGCCAGTAAAGTATGTGTCCTTTGTCCTTCTAACACAATGCAGTTCTCAGACAACCACTCATAACTGAAAGACATACTCTCCACTTTAACTAGCAATGAGAATTTTTTAAGTCTTCTGAGAGTAGACTCTTTAAAATAACATGGCCTGATTTTTCAATTTATTTTTTAAGTGCTTTTCTCCTGCTCCCTGCTGGTGTTCAGAAGCACCTCTCACATGGATTTAAGAGCAACCTTAATTACTCCTCTCTCCTCTGTTGCCTCTGTTGAGACAGCTTCATCTCTGTTTTACTAAGTGAGGAACTCACCATTTCAGAGTTCAAAGCAAGCACCAGGTTAAGTATCAGCAAGACTGAAACCTATGACATACAGCTCTTCTAAGCGTGCAAAACAAGCCAGAAAGAAAGAACATGCTTCCCTTTCTATCTTTGAGGGCTTTTAGGTTCTGTGTTACAGCTGGCATGTAACATAATTCCTTTCACAAGCTGACACCATCCTTTAAGTAACATCTTGTGTGAAATATGACCATTCAGACCTGGGAAAGAACAAATGTAGCCAACACCTGAACTTATCTGTAGATGGGCCACAACTTGAAGGTATTTTAGTATCATTTCACTGCTCACTGGGTTACAAGAACATTCCTTCTGCCATAGCTTTTTTTTTCAAAGGGCAGATCCTGTTTCTGTTAAGCTTGACTGCCTGAGAATGCAATTAAAAGAGTAACATCACCTAATCAACTATCAGATCTTATTAATTGACAGACATAGGAAAAGCCTAACTGCATTCCCACTTTCACTAGGGCATCTATTAAGCTGGACTGCATATGGGCTAAAAACATGCTCCATAGAAGGGGAATCCTGTCTTTGCAAAAGCAGTATCTGTTATACAGAACTGAATGGAAAGAAAAATCATTAAGCCCAGGTCATATTGGCATCCGCATGACAGCATGTAAAATCAGTAAGCCTTCTTTACAAGAAAATAGAGCTTTTACTCACCTGTACTACTTCTACGCCTCTTTTCCTGAAAAAAAAAGGAAGAAAGAAAAAGGAAAGGTTAGTGTTGGAAATGTGGGGAAAATGTAAAAACAAAAACTAATGGAAAAGCGCTGCTTCATACTAGAATGCAAACGATAAAAATCTGCACTAATAACCTGATTCAAATTCAGGAAAGCACTTGTTCAGTTTCACTCCCTGTCTAGGAAGCACTTTGGCAGATTCTGAATCATGGCCCCAGAAGTAATGCAAGATGAATACTAAGCAGCTGCAGTGCTGGGACTGATAGGGTTGTCAGGTGACCACAGGTAGGAAGTGGCTGATATTAGGGAGGGAGAATCTCTATTTTAATTAGATCTAGTTTGCTTTTCATTTCTCGTCTGCCCTCAGAGTGTGCAAATTGCACCACAGCACATTCTGCACGCTTTACAAATCTCTTCTTTCGAACAAAGAATACACATATAAATGTCAGGGAGAATGAACACAGCACCTTGTAGTCATTTATCCTCTTATTTAAAGCCTTATTCTACCCCCACCATCTTGGTACACAGGATGCTACCCTGGACTTCAGTTCAAGGACTTGCAGTGAGTCTGATTCCTCCAAGTGCACAGTTCAAATACTTGGGGTTCATCAGAAAGGCCCAAACCTCTGGCCATATGGGGAATTTTTCCAGTGATCCTGAATTGCCAGAGATGGAGAGGCCTATGAATTATACACCAACAGCCTGAGAACTGCAATTGGTAGAGCCAGCTTAGGCAGATCTGCAGAGACAGTTGTCTGCTCTGCTGGTAGGAGAATTGAGATTCAGGTACATGCAGTCAGACAATGCTCAGTCACTGCCTTTGACAAGTTATCAAGCAAAACAAACCATTTCTGCCCTAGTCTTGAGAGCAGAACTGAATCCCTGGCACAAAGCCCAGCCATTCCTGCTGCATGCCCTCCTCCCAATACATACAGGCTATTTAAGTAAGTTAGAATCTTCTCCTCACTTTGAAGACATAGGAAATTTAACTTAAAAATGAAAAGCCTCAGCAAGCACAAGACAGGAATCTCTCTTCCTTGTTCCTACTAGCCTCGTATGGGAAAATCAAAGCCCCTTTTTTGGGGGAGGTCATACAACAGGACTGCCTAACTCTGCCCTCAGAGCTTTTCTATCTAAGAGCGCCTCTGTTGTTGTCCATAGTCACAAATGCTGCACACTGCTGAATACACAATGGATCCTCCAGTTTTCCACCCAATACAGTAGGTCTTTCTTTTGGGAGGCCATTACAAAGATGCCCAAAGGGACAGATGATCAATCAGCATCTATGACACAAACTGCCCCCTCTTCCACTTTACCCGTCTGGAGTCTCTCTGGCCTAGAAACAGCATTCAATGCATAGACACAGGAGAGAGTCTGTTGTGAGAGCTCGGCAAGAAAATAAAAGAGAAAATGAAACCAAGCACCTCTTGCAAAGAATTTCAAAGCCCTCTTGCAGATAACAGTAAGTGGTGGGTGATTAACATACTGCCATTATGGTGTGGGAAGCACTACTGTAGATCATCACCTGAGACTGGCCAGATGTGTTCCAACTCTGTGGTAACAAGAAAATATGAGTCTTGTAGAGAAAGAGTAAATAACCAAATTGTTGAAACCATTATTTTCACAGAGCTAAGCAAGAAAAATGGGAAAAATTAGGTGGAGAATGCTGTTTCGTAAATTAAGGCAGTAGACTACTCAGAAGCATTCCAAGTATTGTAAGCTAAAACTTAAAATAATCAAACTTTTTTGCTGTGTCTGCCCTGGAGTAAACAGAACAACTCAGAACTACCATGGAAATACACCAGGCTGCAGTCAAAACTGCACCAGAGTCCGTGGAAGGACAGTGGTTGATGGCAAAAGCTGCTTTTTTTGTCATGCCTACAAACACACTACATAAGCTTTATTCTACTTTGAGGAAGACAAATATTCATGAGCTGGGTGCCAAACTCATTTAAGAGAGAATCAGTCCAAATGGTTTCTGTAATCCCCCTCAAAAACGAACTTTGCAAATTTTCTGGGACTTACTGAAACCAACTGCACTGTCCCAGCAGAAGGGAAGAAGCCACACAGGCAGGGAGAGAAGGGGTGCCTGCTCTTAGGTACGATGCCACAAATGCTTAAAAAGGTACAGGAAGAAGGAAGCAATTATCAAGGCTGGCTTGTAGGCTGGTCTTCCCCTTTTCAGAGGGGAGCAGGATGTCCTTTTTGTTACCTGAAATATGAGAACTTTTTCTACTTAAACCCAAGGGAAAAGAAACCATAGAAGCATTTTGAAGAGTAGCTAATTTGGGAAAAAAACCTCTACCAAAATATCATCATTTGAAAATAAGTTACTTTAAACACAAGAACTATCCAAACAACCAGGATGGCAAACCACAATGCACCTCAGTTTTGTTATAAACTGATTCTCTGCCCAGATTTCCTAAGCCAGTGACTCCAGGCTTTTCAGCCAGCAGGTCACAGCTGCAGGCTCAGGGCAGCAAGACATCCCTTATGCAACCAAGCATGCAATACCACCTAACCACACAAACTGCCTTACGTCACCTGGGAAAGGGCTTAGGGTCAGGCATGGAAAGAAAGCTGATCCTATGCACAAGAAACTCTAGGACCTTCAAAAAAAAGAGTAAACAGAGAGAACGAAGCAGACTGTGGGCCATAATTCCCCAACAAGGGGTTGCCTGTGCAGGACACACAATGGAGACAAGACAGTTGCAGAATGAACTGTGCTGGGAGTCTGACAGAGCCATGGACCAGTTACCACTTCTTCCTATTGTGCTTTAAAAAGCCAGTAAGAAAAACATGTCTTACAACTCTCATGTACATTCTTCTGGGATGTTTCCTTAGCAGAGGACAGGCAGGGCATGGTTGACAGGACAGGATGGGATGACTACTACCCCTGGTAGTAGTGAAAGTGAGCCACTGCCTACCAGAGGAAGGGCTCCCATTCCCAGCTTGTCTAGCTGCCTCCTGCAGATAAATCTCTTTCTGAGGAGAAAAGAAGGTCATTATTAGCTGTACTTCCCTTCTGCCTCCAAAGAGGCACTCAGCTGTGTCAAAGAGAGACTGCGTCTGTCCACTTTCACTGAATAGACATTTGAAAAATGGTCAGTTCTAAACTACATTTCCAGAGGTCACTAATTTTAAAACACATTTAATTTCAAAGATCATCTACACACTGCAACACTTACAGGAAAATCAGAAACATTTAAGTAACTGCTGCATTAGCCTGCAATACCAAATAAAACCCAAAAGCTTGTTCCAACTTATTAGTTCTATACCTGAAACCAGTGAACTCTACTGGATAATGCAAAGCCTCCCTGTATACAGTAACAAAATAATTACTGTGCTAGTTGACTTCCTGTTTAAGTTGGAATCATGTACAGATTTAAAGAAGAATTCAATATCAAGTTACTAAAAGCACATTAATCAATGTATTGAAACTGATGTTTTACCACAGCCTCAAACTATGTAGAATAGATGGCTTTTGGGGTTGGGATTGGGGTTTTTTTAAATACTCCAAGTAAACAGTTTGGACTGATTCCCCACAGCATCCAGGACCTGAATATCATAGTGAATGACAGTTGAAAGAGAAAAAAACGATCAGGTTGTATATCATATCATGGTTAAATTAAGCTAATTGTTTTTGCTGTATGGTCTGAGTAACAGATTGAAAAATGCCAAGTAGAATTTACAATTTCAAAAGTAAAAGGCAATCTTTCTATTGTACACACAGTGAAGTTAATTTTCTCAGATATCACGTGGAAAATTTCCCATGTAAAGAAGTAGCTAATAATAATAACAATAAATAAAAATAATAATGTATTGCTTTAATATACAAGAAAGCATTTTCACAGAAAAGCAATACACTGGCATCAAAGGAAGCTTATAAATATTAATACATCAGAGCAAAAACCTGCAGCCACTAAGACTTTCCACCACACTGAAAACCAGCCAATACTGGACAGCCACAACCTTGTGGACAGCCCATTTGCCCTCCTGGCATAAAGGCAAGCTCAGCTCAATTGCATTAGCTTTTCCATCAGCAGAATACTCTGCATTTTTTTTTTAATTAAATATTTGTGACAATCCTTGCTTTTATTATTTTTCATCACTGATGGTTTCCACTTTATTGTCTTTCAGGGAAGCAACCAAGCAGCAACTCCAATATCGGGGTGCTCGCTGTCCTGGGGCTCTGGCTCACAGCCACAGCCATCAGTGCATGTGGATGTCACCTGAGGGCATCTGAAACATAGCAAGACTCAGCTGTAATAGGGGGACCTTTCGTGGTTTGGTTTTTTGCACACAGATTATCAAGCAGGTAATTAATCAGTTATTTTACCAATTTATATCCAACTATGCTTACCTTTTAGCAAGCTTTTCCCCACTAATCTGTGGGGAAAGTTTTTTGTCTTTCTTCTGGAAAGTTTTATGTCTGAAATGGATCAAAAGTTGACATCTGGGGGAGGGAGTTCTCAATTTCCTCAGACTGTAAAGCATCATAGATCCAAAGAAGAATTGCAATAGAGTGCACCTTTACAGTCTGATAGGTACAGATAACGTAGGACAGGAGAGAAAACATTTCACTTCAAACTCTAAGTGCTCTTTAGGCGGGCTGAAAAAACCCCAAGACTTTGGGCTGTCATGGGAGACATTTTTCAAGCAGGATAAAATCCCACAGAAGGCAGCCACACTTGTGCATTTCTTCCTTATTTGTATAAACAGGAAATGGTCCAAGTAATAGCAGACCTCATACATCAGATGCTACAACATCATAAGTGATTTTCACACCACCACCCCATTGACACACAACACTTGGTAGAACCATCTGATGTTCTCCACATCTTCAAAGCATTATATAATCCCTTTTACAGCCATAAAAATGAGTCTTAAGAGTGCTGTATCAGAACAAAGTGCCCTGAAATGGGACTAGAAAATAAGAGAGGATCTTGGTAGAGCAGCAGCTCTGGTATTCACCTGCAGTGCCATGAATTCCCACTACAACACACACAAACATCCACCAGCATTTCACAGCAAAGATACAGCTGGAAAGCCACCAACGCCTTACCCTGAAAGAGCAATGACAAAGTGAAGCATCCAACATCAGTGCTTCAGATATTCAAGCAGAAGGGAGGAAAAAGCCATGAAAGAAAGAAAACAGGCACTGCAAGCAGTAACTAAAGAAAATAAACTGCCTTTAGTCACTAAATATTAAGACAAAGTTTCAGTCTGTTTAATAAAACATTACATGGCTACTAATTTCAGGACTAAAAAAACCCAGTTAGTGTGGAAATAAAATCCGTGTATCCCAAGTTATAAAAACCATAAAGCCAGTAAACACAAACTCAAAAGAATCTGTTTTCTTTTTAAACTAGGCATTTAAGACGGATCAGTGCTGCTGAGCTCTGCCAGACTCTTTTCTTGGAACTAATGACCCTGGGTTCTGGGAGCCTCTACTCACTACTTTCCCAGCAAGGACAGAAAACCTTTAACCACAGTCTTCTGAGAAAAAAAAAAACCTGAAAAATCATCAGTGGGAAGAAGGAACAATTAACAGCTGCACAGAAAAATTATTGAAGGCAATGAGTTATTCATCCTACCAGACATTCAGAGATGGATTTACTATCTGATGACAACTATAAGCAATTGGGCAGGGTTCAGCCTTCAGCCATAGGCTTAGCCCACCAGACATCATCAGATCCAGTTCCAGCTATGGCAAGCAGCCACACCACGTGATCTCTTTATAACCTTATTAAAAACCACCTTCAAACCAAGCTGTTTTGGAACTGCATCTTCCATTACAAGACATTAATTTCCCAAAGGTCAGAGTCCTTCACATTTGCAGGCTAAATTGCTCTAGCATCATCCTTTGGCTGCAATAAACTGCTTGCTTCCTCAAGCGCTGCAAAGAGCACACACGTCCTCTCTGCTCCCAGTTCCCTTTGTCTCCCCATGACCCCAGTTACCCCAATGCTAATACAACCCTTAATATGCAGAAAGCAAACACATGACCCATCCCTTTCAAAAGTCTTCTAAGGTCACAAGACACCAGTGGTGGCTCAAAGGGACCTGAGAAGAGGCAGCAGAAGCACGAGGCAGAAGACAATATCCCTTCTGGAGACAGACATGGTATTCATCTTTATATATAAAAATCTCTCATTGCAGAAGCTATTGGAGGCTTCTAGAAACATGAACATGGTGGAAGGATTTCTACAACTGGAGAGTTGGAATGGAGGATACCAGCTCTTTAGAAGGACAGGCAAGGGAATCACCCTCTATATGTCAGTGACTAGCTGAAATGCAAGGAGCTCTGCCTGTGAATGGTTGAGGAGCACTCTGAGAGGTTATGGGTCAGGACAGGTGACAAAGACCACCCGACCAGGGAGGCCCTGTCTGTGTAGACAGATAGGAACAGCCTGACATTCACAATCCCTGATTCTCACAGGAGACTTCCCAGCAAGATCATGGAACAGATCCTTTTAGAAACTATACCAAGACACTTGGAAAATACAGAGGTGATTGAGGACAGCTAGCAAATTGTGCCTGCCAAATTTGGTGGCTAAAGGACGAACAACTAATGCCATCAACTTGGACTTGTGCAAAGCATTTGACACTGTCCCACATGACATCTTTATCTCTTAACAGGAGATGTGCCTTGATGGTCTGAGAAGAAGCTTCAGCTGCTCTCATCTTCAGTCCACAAAAACCACCAGTTCAGTATGGCCAGTGAGACGAGGCTCTGTCGGGCCCCAGGCTGGTACTGCAGGTTCTGCAGATCTGCACACCACAAGGGAAAACAAATGCACACCTCCACTCTGCTAAAGCCAAGGGGTACAGAGAGAAAGGCAGGTCTGCCCAGTCAGCTTTCATCTAGAAATGGCTTTTAATCTACTAACTCTGAAACCAAAGGCTGTATATCCTCTGCAACTTTCCAAGACTTTGGCAAACAGCCTTGAATAATCCTTTTGGGAGTTTTTATAGAGGCCAGACACCCACTGAGACATGCATAAGAAATGTGCAATATGCAAATTTTTTTTCATTTCTTGGATCTCTAAAAAAGATTGGGCATTTTTTTTTGGCAGAAATTACAGACGTATTTAAGTTCAGCAACGTGTCATGCAAAAAAGAGTTTATTCATCTCCAGGCAGGCTTCAAGTAAGAATACAGGCGTCTGGGGCTTTTTTCTTTGTGCAATACTTTATTATACAAACAAGAGAAAGTTAGCATGTCTGCTCATGGAAGAAACCTGATTGCAACCCCTTTTTTCCTCTCCATAATGGATTGTGTTTGGGCACTGTACAAGTCAGACACCAAGCCTCCCTTAAGTTTCATCACCTTTGAGAACGCTTGTGATTTCTTGTCTTTTACACTCACCAAGTGACCACTGTTTGCATATGCAAGGAACAAATTTTCCTCTATGGAACTGGAATCAGTCATAGATTCACAGACATAACCAATAACAGCAGCCTATGCAGGGAAGTTACTGTGGCCAGATAAACACACTGGCACAAGTAACAATCGGGTTAAAAGGACATCCATGCAAAGGTTTAGCATTCCTAGAAAGCTTTTCCCTTCAAACTCTGCATCAGTTCAAGCTCACGTAACTCATCCAGTCAGCTCCTGTTTTGTTTGTTCCGTTGAGATGCATTTCAAGCTTCAGCCTTTATTTTGAGGCACTTACGAATATGTTATTTTAAAGAGGACTAGCTGCTTAAGCCCCAAATAAAGAGCTGGTTAAAAACAGCTCAATATCACCTGAAACTAGATTTCACCTTTGTTTCACTATGCAGCTTCCCCAAACACTGTACAAACCACATCAGTGGAAAAGAGACAAGCACTTAGAACCTGACAAGTGCACTTCTGCAGTCTAGTACTTTATTTGAGAGGGAAAAGATGTTCAGCAGAAAGTGCATAGTACAAATTAAAGAAATGTGAATTGAATTGCTTTTCTCCATTTGAGCAGATGCAGATGCCAATACCAATAATCAGAATTTTCCTCCACTGTAACTGATTCTTCTTGCTCAATTCTACATCAACATAGATCAAAGAAAAATGATTTTACTTTACTTGGAAGCCTCACTAGACAGGTTCACAATAAAATGAAAGCTTGACTTCCAACAAGTGATGATCATACTGTTTGAAAATATTCCATTTATTGACATGTGGCCAACTTCCCTGAGAAGCAATAGGATAGAGCATTTGATGGTGCTGCAGTGAATTTTCTTCATGGTCTACACAAACTACACATGACCCTGGAAATGAAATAAAATTTCTGCAACATGCAATAAATTAGTATGGTCCTTACAATAAAAAGTATCTAAATGGAGAGACAGCAAATAAATAAATGTTCTTTATTATAAAGCATACAGAATAATTTCAATAGCTGAAGTGAAAATTGGGGTGGGGATCAAAAAGAATAAATTAAAAAAATCCCAACATACACACCCTGAACAAAAACGCTCAGGTAAGAGAACAGAGTTTTCCGTTGATCTCACTGGATAGGGCTGCAGTTTGTGGAGTTGGAAATCCAACATACAGAACAAGGTACCACTGCCAACTTCTTAATATCTAGGAAATACAGACCATGAAGATTCACAGAAATACACCAGAAGCTTTGAGCAGGAAAAGGCATAGGATTGTTATGCACAGCATCAGCCAAGGTCAGAAAGTACAAGCTTGAAGCTGGACCAGAGATCAGATAGTGAGATGAAAAGTCTCCCTTGTTTACCATAACTTCTGCACCTGCAAAGCCCAGAACAGTATCCTCAAGAAATCTCCACCCTAGCTGGCGAAAATTCCATCATGGTGATTAGACCACTGCAGAGAAGTACATCTAGGTATGTATACTAACACATCTATTTTATCAGACATTTTATCTACTCTACATTACATTGAATTTTGCTGTTAGAGAAAAATTTAAATTTTCCCCTATTTCTTCCAGTCCATAGGGTTCTTGCTTTAAGCAATAGCATATGTACAGGTTTGCCAGAACACCCATTTTCTTGTTTGCTTCAGTGGATTGTTAACAGTGCAGTAAGAGGAAAAAACCCAACCCTCTGATAAATCATAAACCCTACATATTGCCTGGTTTTTAGCCAAGCTGTTAGAAAAACATACATCTGTCTGAAAGGTGAAGTGAATGATAAAGACAGAAGTTCAACACAAATCCTGTTTGCTTGCAAGAAATTTAGAGCATTCCATCTCTGTGAATCAAACATCCTTTTTCTGATCAGCTTCAGCCCTTCTGCAGGCATGACTTTTGCCCAAGAGGTCCCTTCAGAGCTCTGCCTTGAGCCAATACCCACAGCACGTGCCTTGCTGTCTCCCATACCCCTGACCTTCCAAGGCACGTGTTGCTGCTCCTCTCTCTCACACTGACACTGGGGTACACACAAACACAGAGGGCCCTCTAATTAATCCTGGCCTTGTTTTTTTTTCCTTGACTTGGCCTAGACAGCAGCTGTTACACCGATCGTTTCCATCAGTGACTGAGCACATGTGTTTTGAGATGACAACTTTCCCAAATTTGGCCAGGGCATGCAGGAGCTGATACACAACCCCCCAAACGCTATTACATTTTCTAACCAGACTCTGCTTTAGCCCAGATTCCCATCTGCTGGAAAGTCTGCTACACCACGTAACTGGGAGAGCCAGACAATTTCTTGGACCTCCACAGATTTTCTAGAAGCCGCCTCAACAAACTGAATCCTACCTTGTACCTGAGCTCTGTTACTCATACTCTACTTCTCCCTCTCAGAAAAAAAAAAACCTTAGGCCAACAGTTCAGCTGCATCTTTTACATTTGCTTCCCTTTATGGACTTATCTAGATTCTCTAGTACCTGCCCCTCCCCATTACAAAACTGCTGTGATCACAACATGCCAATGACTTTAAAAGATAACCTAAATTCCTCTTACAGGAAAAGGAAAGGCTGCATTTCTATTCTAATCTACCAAATTACCATTGTCATCACTAAGGGGATGGACATATAAACAGCTGATCCAGCTTTTGAGAGGGGCTTGGAAAGGCAGTCACACAAAGGCACAGTAGCAGCTACTTGTTTTTCTCTGGGTTATATTTGTCTCTGCCCTGAAACTCACCCTTCAATCCCAATAATTGGCAGCAACTAATTAGAAGGAAAAATACAAGTAGCTGATTACATGTTTGATTACATGTTTGATTACACACGATCACAGAACAAATCTCCCTTGGACAAGTGTAGTCATTTTCTCTTACTCACTTCTTTTGTTTATAGACACAAGAGATAAGCACTGTGAAGATGCTGTTATAGCATGCACTGGGATTTCAAGCCTATAAGTGACTGCACAACACAAGGCAAGGAGAAGCTGCCCACTCCTCTGCTGTTTCAGACTGATTTCCACATTGCTCATTATTGGATGCACACTGCTACACCCCATGTTCTCTCTTTAGGGCTTTCACATTCAGTGTTATATACAGGATCAGCTCAAAGATACTGCCAGAATTACATCACAGGTTAATTGGAAATACAATCAACATAAAGGAAAAGGACTTGCTACAACCTTCAAACTGTTGAAAGTCCAAAATATATATAAGAACTTGAAAAATCATTATACATAAGAAAAAATCTGCATTAAATAACAGCTTCAAATGACGTCAAAAATCCTGAATGTCTTAGAGCTTTGAACTATAAGTAATATGACTTTTGTTCATCCCATTTGCTGTTACTTAAGTTATCAAGTAACAGTTAATTAAAATTACTGAACTATATTATACTACAAAAATTTGCAGATGTACACATTTACCTCTCAATCGCTTAGTAAATAAAAAAAATTTCTCAGAATATTTTCATGAATTCTTGTTTGTGAGGACAAAAGAAAATCCTTGAACACATGTCTGCTTTTACACTCTCCTAGCACATCTATATGCAACAGCAGGATTTCTTATCCCATGAAGTCTTTTTCCCTGGCAGCATGTTTTCACAGCTCCTTGCACATCAGATCCCTGCAGTCAGCTGTGTCTCAGCGAAGGAGGCTGCTCCACACCCAGCTTTACGTAAGGCCCTTGCACGCAGTTGCTCAGCCTTGCTGACTTCACTCTTGTGCTGGGTGGGTATTATCTGCCTAGATGGACTGGCAGGGTTTTGTGCTTGGTCAGCACACAGTCCAAGGTGCCAAATACACAGGCATCACCTTAATTAAGGGCAAAAGCTAATCCAATTTAGCAAAAACATTCCTCTTCACAATCATCCCAGTTGACCATAATAATGTCATGATTGTTATATAATGAGAATCAAAACCTTGAAAAAGTTGCACTTAAGAGATTGTAAACCGTCATATTATTTGGACTACTACTACCCCACAACTCAATTAAACACTACATCACCCTAATTATCTCTCCAGATAATATTTTTAAAATTGCCAGGTAACTTGTATTTTTACAAGAATAATTTGAGCACCTCCATTTCTCCCTCCACCTGAATTATAGCATCAACATCCACCTTGCATAAAAAAAATTTTCCTCCAGCCTGGCCTGCATGTCTCCACACCACTGCCCCAAGGCAGACACCAGCCACACATCCCCTAGTCCCACAAACAGCCCTCAGACCTGGCAGGCTGCAGACCAGCCAGCATAGCTGACAACAGCCCACTAGGGCAGTCCAACAGCACCATAGCCAGCCTTGATTTCGCAGCAGGACCCTCTCTCAAGGCCTGGCTTTAACAGGAGACCAGTTCCAGTGTAAAGTACTAAAGTGCAAATTTTCTGAACCGACAAAAGCACTGACCTACATATTGGTCAGACATAATACCTACGGTTCCAATTACTAATATCTAATGGAGTTTACAACAGCAGCCAAGTGCTCCAGGGCACTTTTAAAGCACAGAGCCTGCTTACAGAGGTACACTACAGCTTCATTTATGTCCCTGTCTGTGTTCAGCATATCCAGTCAGAAGTGACACTTGAAAGGTAAAAGATTATTTAATTATGATTCCACTCTTTTCACACTGTGGTGTACTCCTTAGAAAAATCCTAGTAAAGTCACACCTAGACTTTTTACAGAAGACTTTCCCTGGTGAAAATTAACTTCTCTACTCGCATCACTAGTGAATAAAAAAGCATACAGACAAACAATTGGGAAATGAAAGAAGAAATGTAAAACTGCAGTTTTGTTCATTTAAGGCTAAGAACTGAGAAAGAATGAATAAGCCCTTATGTGAAAACAAAACAGAATTTTAATAGTGTTAAAAGCAGGAATATTTCTCTTTTTCAAGTAATTCTCTGTAAAACATGTCACTATAACGCCCTAACCAACAAAGTCTTGCATCCTATCTTACAGTAAACTGCTTACAGATGATTCCAAAGATAACCTGTATGCTACACTTGCCATTACATTTCTCCCTCTGCTCATACACAAGAGAGAACTAGAGAGAACACAACACCAAAGAGCAAGTTTCTTTTAATTTCTTCCTGAAAGTTTACCACTGCCTTGGCACTAGGCTTGCTCAAGATCTAATGTCTCTATTTACCTACAGCCATACAACTCTGGTGCTGTAATTTGATGGCACCAAGCCAAACTTCACTGGTCTTGCACCTTTCTAGTAGTGTAAGTAGGCAGGGCATGCTTATGCTGTCAAGTACCAAACACCTTTAGTGATGATGAACATGCTCGGAAAATACAGGCAACAGAAGCTGTGGATATGAAGCTTGCCATTACAGACACTTCACACACATAACAGAACTTTGTATTTCTTATATAAACCCAGAAAAAAAGGTATTTTTAAAGAGCTAAAGTTAGAATTCAGTTTTTCAGTGGGGAGGTTCTACATGAAATGGGTTTTGAAACTGCAGCCTCTGAGAAGGATGTACTGAGTCCCATCAGTACCTCAATCAAAACCCATTTCAGGGACAGGAGGCTAGGGCTGTAACCTCTGCCTCTCATGCTGTCCCTCACTTTTACTGATGGTGCTGTTTACTCTCTCACCCACCTCACTGCTCTCACTTGGATCACTGAGGATCCCACTAGCTGCATTCCACAGGCTCAACAGTTACCCTAGCTACGTCTGCATTTCCCTCCAAAGGCCCATCTATCCTATACTCCTCACAAAAGGAAGGAACTCCTCTTGAATCCTTCCATGTTCATCCTGCAGTACCCACTGCCTTCATTTTCTGTTATTAGAAACCCTGAATGTGACACCTGTGCATTCTGGGACCCAAAGACAGCCAGCTCAAGAGTCCTCAGCCTTCGCAGCCCTTGCCAGGGAGGGCATTGCAATACTGCAACCGTCCCTGCTGCTCTGTCACACCAGTGAGACAAGACAAGGTGGCAGCTGTGGTGCTGCCCTTTCTATCCTCCACAGCATGGTAGTCTTGGGGGAAAGAGAAAGACACCTGCTAGGGACCATCATATCTTTCACACCCAAAGCAATCAGCAGCAAGATTTTGAACATCAGTGAGCATTTTGGACATTGCCATAAACTGGTACCTGCACAGCAACAATGATCCTGAATTTCATCACTTCTGTTCATATGCTCAAGACAGCAGTTGGATTAGCTGGACAGTGGGCCAGTACCATCACTAAATACTCCATCCAGAATGGAAACTACTCTAGCAGCCCTTTACCACTTACCACACAGGTGCATAATGGATAAATCACACACAGAATTACAGCATCAATTAGGTTGGAAAAGATTTCTGAGATCAAGTCCAACCTATGACTGATGACCACCATGTTAACTAGACCATGGCAACAAGTGCCATATCCAGTATTTCCTTAAAGACCTCCAGGGATGATGACTCCACCACCTCCCTGGGCAGCCCCCTGCACTATCTAATCACCCTTTCTGTGAAGAATTTCTTCCTAATGCCTAACTTGAACTGATGCTTTAAGTTTTAGCTTTCATGTTTTTCAGATTCTGTGCTGCCTAGGGGTGTAGTTCTGAGCCTCATATTAAGTGCTAGTAAGCTCTCTTCACAGAGTAAGTAGACAAAACAAATCCTTTTCCTGCCAAGGAAAAGACCAAGGACAACTTCCAGGCCCAAAAGGATAAACAACGGTGGACTGAAGAGAGAAACAAGAAGGATGAGACCTCACAACCTGCAGCTGTAACTGGACAATTAAACCCCAATATGCAAATGGCCTAAAACTTATAAAAGTGTAAGACCTCGTGACTGGTCATCCATTTTGTGACCATTTTAAGCCCACCTTGGGTGTATCCGGGGTCAGGCTCTTGTCCTGCCCCAGATGTACCCTAAAGGCCTTTCAATAAATTTCTACTTTAGCTCTATCCAGTTTCTGTTTCAGGTCAGCCTTCCCAAGGCATCAAAACTTCCCCTGACACCCAGGCACAGCTTTGCCTAACAATTTCTTCAACACAACTGGGACCATACAGAAATTCTTCCAAAGGATTTACAAAGCCAAAAGGAAAAAGACCACATTTAAATCTCCTCCTTGAATAAAAAACAACAACAAAAAAAAAATCAAACAAAAGCCCACAAAACCCAACAAACAAATGACAAAAAAAAAAATCATACCTTGGAGAAGCAAGGGTGAGACACCAGAAATGCACTCTCCAACAGATCAACAGCATGGGAAATCTATGGCACACAGCCACTCTGAGTATAAAATAAGAACACATGCAGTAAGGATCTCCTTTCCCTGATACAAACATGTGGTTTCAGAAGCCAGTACTTGTCCACAAATAATCCACAATGTATCATGGTAAAAAGAAAATAGTCTCACACCAGGACAACTCAACAGCATGAACTTTCTTCAGAAGAATTAGAAACAGCATCCCAGCTTAAGAATATACATGACTCTTGTATTGGATCAGAAAGGGTGCTCAGACCAGCTCAGAGCATCACAATAGGCAGCCCACTCTGATTGCCATATCAATCTTCTCTCCTAGATATGGCTCACAGCTGTCCATTTGAAAAGCCAGGAGAGGAGGCACAGGGCCTTGTAGTCTATAAAGGTTTCATTCTGGTTTGGCATTTTATTCTTTGCCATGAGAGCACTCCTTGAAAACTTCACATACCCAGAGATTACTTGAACACACTGTGGTTTGCAGACGTACTGTTTTCAGTCCTGTCACTGAGATAAGTGACATACAAGAGCTCACCTTAAAATACTGACCTTCTTCTAAAGCAAATTAACTGCCCCTTTTTTTCCACTTGGGAGTGTTTAGATTACACTGCTCCGCTTTCACTGCTAGGACAGGATCTGAGGCCAGAGGTTCACACAGCTACATCCTCACCTGTAAGGGAAGACTGAAACACTGTGGTGCGTTGCTTGCTGGTCACTGGAAAGAGCTATGGTGCTATTTCTCAAACATCATTTCAGAAGATACATCAAATGATCCTATATTTCAGAAAATAACTATGCAGTCTTCAAATCTCCTAGGAGATCCTGGCCTCATTTAGAAGGAAAAAAATAGTTTCTTGGTACAATGGTGAACAGCAGCTTCTTTTAGAAAAAAAGGCTGCAGACACACCTGATCTTTTAATTTTTAAATAAGCATAACAAACCAAGCTGTTACCATGGCTGATACAACCCTCAAGCAGGCAATCATTTGAGCCTTTCAAATGTTTAATACAAGTAAAACTGCATAGAATAAACACAGAGGAGTGCAGACTTCCTGAAGAGCCAGTCCCAGTAAACAACACAGAGATGTAAAAGAAAACTAATCACTTCTGAGAAGTCATTATTTCTCTCTCTTTTTCCTCTTTTTTTTTTAGTTCACAGCTAGATAAGTTACATAGCACCTTCATAGATAAGCTGCTGTAAGAAGAATAAGAGAGTCCTACTTTGGGGGACTTTTTTTTTTCAAATTTCCTGTGTTAGGTTAAACCTTCCCATTAGCCTCAGCAGGCTTATGTTCAAGCTCAAATTTATTTGCAGCTTCCAGAGTTTTCATTTTCCTGTGCAGGTTTCATGTGCACTTGGAAAATGGCAACTACTTGCCCTACAGAATTACAAGGGCCTTCTTGGAACTCAGGCAGCCACATAAGAAGTATAGAAAAATGTAAGCAAGAAAACAATCCTGATCGCTATCACTGCCTCTTCTGCACTGGATTGGTACACAGCCTCCTGACTCCTTCTCTCCTCTTTGCTTTTCAAACCATAGTTCTATTTGCACCACAAATTAAAGTTACCAAGTTAGAAAAGTCAATGCAAGAAGGTGAAATCTTAGCTTGGCAAAAACTGAGGAACTTACCCTGCATATGAACTGAAAACATTCATAAGCTAAACATGTCTGAAAGAGAACAGCAGTTGAGTGAATTAAAATTGTCAAAACATCTTGGCATCCTTGACAACCAGGTCAAATGATATTTCCTTATAGAAATCACCAATGAGAAGGAGACAAATTTTAACAATTTTAATTTTTAATTTTGAACCATGTGTTGGAATAGCTAAATGTGAACCAAGAGCCACTGAAAAATAACAAGAAGTAATACACACATTAGCTCTTCGAGATCCAATGATCTGTGAGCAATGCACATGCAATGTTCAGCCACTGAACAGCATTCAAACAGATCTGTATTATTTCAGACAGGCAGAAAAAGTAGATTAGAAAATTCACTAATTTACTTAAGTTACAGCAAAGTCTACTGCTAAGCCAAAAGCCAACCCTATTTTGGCTGCCAGGCCTAGGTCTTATTCAAGGGTCTTCAGTCTCTCGGATAGGAGAGTATTCCTTGATCTGGAAACTCCCTGTACAACCCCCATCCTACAGAATACATGGAAGACATCAAGATTTCATAAACACATTTCAATTGTTCCCAGTTCATCTACATACACCAAGCACTCCACTCATATTTCAAAGCTGTCTGGTCAGCATGCTTCAAAAAACCCTCATAGTCAAACTGCACATTTAGAGTACAGCAGGGAAAAGCCATCTCTCAGGTTTTTTGGGGATTGGCCTTGCAGAAATACCTCTGAGTTCCTGTAGGCATCCAACACAGACCACAGGCATTTTAAATAAATAATTTCCTGAAGTGTTGGAGAGGAAAAAAAAAAAGCCAAGGAAAAAATTTTCAAATACATACAAAGAATGAAAAAAATTTAACTATTTAATAGTTTTTATTTCATTAAAAGGAGGTCAAATTTTATTTAAAGAACACCTTCATCCCTGCTCTTATAGAAGGCTCCAACAATTATCCTCTCAAAGCCAAAGCAGCTGCTGAATACAGCCCCACACAGACATTACTGTTTCAAAGACCAAAAAATATTAAACCAGAAACATTCTCTAGCACAAGCCTTTTACTGTAATATTAACAGCACTGCTAGGCTGCTCCATTCTGCCTGGATCAGCCCTAAACAACTGGCAGTCTACTTCCCGTTAAAGGGAGAGGGAACCAGGACATTTCACAGCGACCATGCACATTTTCAGAAACAAACCACCAGAAGCAAGTGTGCTAAAAGTCTATTCTGCCAGGGAGCTTTCACACCTGTGTATCAGTCAACATAAGAAAAGGTGACAACAGCACTAACAAGTAACAGGAAACTCAAATACTATACTTGGTTCTACAAAAACAAATTTCAAATTACACTACCATACACTTCCCTGGGCCAAGCAGGCACTTAGTGTACTTTCACTGTCATCATGGTGGCATGTTTTAATTACTACCTACCACGTTTTTGATTCTTGGCCATCAATTGTTGTTATCAAGCTATGACATCTTTTAGTGCCTGCTGTCAGTAGCTATGGTACAACAAGGCAAGAACAAGCCAGTGAAAGAAATCCATGTGGTGATCCAGGTTTGCCATCAAACTTGTGCCAACATGAACAAATTCAGTTTCCATTCCATTCCAAGTCTCTCAGGCTTTCCATTAAAAAAAAATCTGAACATCAGTTCAGAATATCTAGTTCCCAAGGAATCCAACTACAGGGATTCCTAATAGTTTCACAGGGAGCTGGATTAGGCCAAGATCTGCAAACATGATCAGTTCCCACCAAGGAAACTCAACACCTTAAAAAGAAGGAGCTTTTCTGAATCTCAGCCTAATTCATATGCAAGGATTCCTTTTTCGGGAATAAGCACTTGCACAAAGAACTTGTCCCCCATCTAATTTGTCTAAGGAACAAGATTTAGAGATCTTGATCTTACACATCAAGAAACAGCTTTGCACCAGAAGAAATCTTTGGTAAAGCTGTCTTAGAATAAATTACTTTGTTTCCAAAGTCTTGCCCAAGCTACGAAGCAAGCATGTTAATTAAGGCCGCCTAATTGCAGTTAGTGTAATTTGGGGTGGGGGGCAGGGAAGAAACATGCTTTTCCACAGTCTGCTGGTACCAAAGTGACTTTAAAAACACACTTTGCTGTAGTAAATGTTCTAACCATGTTCTATGATTTCAGGAACACATTTCCCTCTTTGAAGAAACTTCCCAATATCTGTTTCTACAGAACTTTTTCACAAAGACAAACAGGAGAAACTAGGAACTGGGCAAAATCAGGGAAGTTATTTGTTAACATATGAACAGACACAGTGAGTCAGACTGAAGGTCTAACCTACTCTGCCTCTAGCTGTTCTTTCTGTTCTATAGCCAAAAACACAAAAGAAACATCCCCAAATACTGTTCTTCTTCAGTGACTCTCTTGCAAGCAGAGCTATGTTGTTTCATTACTACTGCAAAAATACTAAAGGAAAACCTGCCAAAAAGGAAAAGGATTAAGCATTACATTTTAATAGATTATTCAAGACAAACTAGGGATCAAATCATAGCACAAAAATATTCTGCCAACACCCACCCAAACAATACTTATTGTGAGCCAAGATGCAGCCCTTCACTGATCAGGAACCCACTGAACACAGTGGCACAAAAATGAGGAAAGACTTTTACTACAAGAGCTAGTGGTCAGCACAGCACACCTGGAAGCGACAGTCTGCTGCAACCATAATTCTCTGCCATGCACTCGAGGTTTTTACATAGAGAAAAAGAAAACTCCCCAATGACCCTATGCCTTTCTCATTAAATCACTTCTCCTCACAGTGTCATCGTGGGCTCCACTATTTGACTCAAATGAGCACTCACATCCCACCAGTCTCTTAGAAATATTCACGATTAAAACACAGCAGCTGACCAGCATTAATCAAGCAAAGTCGTCTCTACTCTCCAAAGCCTTCTCAGGGAGACATGAGCTACATGCTAAAGATCCATGTGGTTTGATTACAATACCCAGAAGCAATGATAACCTGTCAGATACTTACAGATATCTAAGAGAGCCTTTAAATTACATTTAGACCAAACAGTAGCAAGATCTACTATTTTTACTGAAAAAAGTAAGTTCTGAGCCACAAGAATTCTCTACCTGGAGGTGCAATACTAGTTGAAAATGGGCAATCCATCACTAGTAAGCAACAAAAGTGATGAATGCCCTATAGCACAGAAAGAGTAAAGCTAGTCACATTGCACTAAAAAAGGAATCAGAAAGGAAACTAGCTAGAGAGTTCTTGAAACTAAGTTAGCCCCAAACAAAAGCAATTTAGACTGGTGGATGCCTATGACCAAAGATTTTTCAGTCTACTAAATCATAGAAAAAAACCCAAAAAACCAGAACTCAAAATTTGAAGCACACATCCTCCCAGATGCTGCAAACTGAGGGCCTAAAATAGCATTAGAAAGAGAAAGAAAAACAAAATGGAGTTTCAATCCCCTATCTAGTAGCAAGCTGCTACTTTCTATTCAAAGTATGTTAACATTTTGGTTCAGGAAAAACGTCAGAAAAATACCTACTCTCTTCAAAATTCACTTCAAGCTGGATAAAGTCTCTGGACTTTGACCTATTTCTTGAGGCAGAAAGAAAGGTTACACCAAAACATCAAGCCACAAAGTCAAAAACTATCACCCCATCCAGTGCTTGTTAGCTTACAAATAGATCTTTTCTCCTCCTATGGCCTCCGTTCCCACCTGCAGTTCATGCAACCAGCAACAACTAAAGGTGTAGCACGAACTATTTTTCTCCACAGATTAAATAAGCTTTAAAAGGTGGCAGTTCTGAAAAAGAAAACTTCTACCAAGGGACAAAGGGTGCTGTTCAATTCTATCATCACATACTTTTTCCCCACACAGAGTACTCCAACCCAATATGCCAGCAATAATACTTGCCTTTTACTCTTATGCTTTCCCCTTTTCTACTACATACAGTGTGGAGGTCAGCAACTGCAATTGTGGGGGGATTTTTATATCATCAATCTTTCATCAAAATAGTAGTCTTGCTTAGTTTCTTTTTCCCTTTCCTCCCTCTTACACACAGTTTTACAGGAGTTTTCTTTCAAGGCTTGAAAACTACCAGATTGACAGCTCCAGTGAATTAAGCTCGCTCTTTGTCAACAAAACAAGAGCAGCACCACAGGCAACCTCAGAACAAGCTCCCTCTATCCTTCTCTTCCCACCCCTCCAACTAGCAAGTGTATCTGAATGCTGAGCTTCACACACAGCTCTATCATGCCAGGGTGCCCTGTACAGTCTCTGATAACTCCGTTTACCCAGACTATCTCAGAGGACACTTATGTTGAAACCACATATGCTGGAAACATCATGACTCGACACATTGGGGTGTACCTGTTCCAGACAGCACAGTAACTCTAAAACCATGAGTCTGGGCTGAGTGCATGCACATCTGTGCTCAAAGACTGACTGGCAAAGAAAATCCATTTTAGACAATGGGGTAAAAGAATGCAGAGTTGAAGAAACTCTTAAAGTCATACTTGAGACGAGAGAAAGGTGATATTAACGGAAAAAATCAATAGGAAGACCAGAAAAAATTAAATTCTCTCAATATAAGATGAAAGTCACATGCAGATTTTATTAAAAAATGAATTGCACATTTGGCATAAATGCTAGAAAAGACAGGGATTCTGTTACTATTGCAGTACTAATACAGTGCTTCGCTTTCTGAGAGTGTCCCTCTGCTATGTTAGCACTTAACCTCATCAGGCAGCAAACAAGGATCCGAACACTCTTCTCTCTTCAGTTACAAGGGGCTTTTAGGTTTCACAAACCCCTCCACTGTTGGTTTCAAGTCACAGATTACCATGCACTAGACTAAGTTAGAAGATTGCTTCTAAACTGTACCAAATCTTAGTTCCTCCTCTGTCTTCTAGAAGCTTTTTTATTTTTAGCAGTGAAGTGTTTTCTTTTTGGGGAAGAACTTTTGACATCTGAACTTTGCAGGACAACTTGACCAACTCTTTTGTTTTTTTAAATTAGTCAAGAGCCAGGGTGTTTTTGTAAAATGAATGCCTACACATACACTTAAAAATCAGTAATATCTATTCCTTTACAGGCTTAACAAACAACCACACTAAAACCAAAATCCAACAACCACCGCCTCCCAACACAGCAAATGCAACTTTGTAGTTGCTTATGTTTCTACTCACAGCCAAACTAGAGAACTGACAACACACACCAATAACCTCCCTACGTTCCTCTGATGGCAGAACTGAAAGTGAGTTCAAAAATGCATTAAAAGATTTATGTGGAGCAGATTCATCTGTGGCTACTAAATGTGGTACCATGGACACAACTGCTGCCACTGCCACCAAAAAAAAAGTGACTGACAGAAGAGGGTCTGCCAAGAGGAAGGTGAACACATTTGCTCTGTGCCTCACTTTCCTTAAGCATCTGCTATAACTATCCCTTCAGGTCCTGGGTAGCTGGGTTCAAGTCTGTTTGGCTATCCTCACACTCTTCAGCTGACCTGTCACCCCAAACAGCTCCAAGCAATTACGGCCTCTGTTACAAGGCAAAACATACTGATGAACTTGGGTGGAAGTCCCTTGCCACTACCCCTGCCACCCTCTCAATGCTCAAACGGCAGCAAGGAGAGCCCATTCCATCTGCACTGGTACCAGACTCCAGTAACAGCAGGCAGAGGGGCCTGGATCCTCAGCCAATTCCCCAAAACTGAGACGAGATTTTGTAATCAAAGGAACAGTATGTTCCTGAACAAAGCAGCAGCTACATGCAGCTGCATGACATGCAGATAGAGCAAAAGAACAACAGTGTTCTGTATTTACATTCATCTCTGTGGCTTGTATTTTAATGACAAGGAAAAAACCAAGTTTCTCCTTGAAACACACATACCCAATTGGGTTTAAGTGGTCACTGCTGGACTCACTAAAACACATCATATTGGTGAAGTCGGCAGTGTTTCACAGCCCACAGGTACAAATGATGACAGTTATCACCCTTGTAGGGAAAGCAGGGTGACAAGGAATGAGCCTAGTCATCCCACCAATTTTTTTAACCAAATGACAAAAGTCATTTCAGAATGGCAGGGAGAAAGGACTGCAGCCCTGTGGCTGCCAACAGGTCAGGCGTGGCACTTCGTAAGTGAACCTTTATGGTATCATTTCTGTCCAGGATGATTAATCACCCCAGACATCACTTGTTCTATCAGCTATTAACCAGTTGCCCCAACCCCAACATGAAGATAACTTTATCAAGGTTAGGCAGCAAGAGTCATTACTAAGCACTACAACACAGAGTGCCAAGGGTCTTGTTTCCAGAGAATCCTCTGAACTATTTCTTCCTGCTGTAATGAAACACATTGCAGTATTACATGTATTTATCCATACCTAATATCAGGGAGAAAATTATAGAAACTACAAGGAATCACTACCATGTTAAAACATACAGATTTCAGGAAAGGACAACTATGTTGTTTATGGCCAAAACATTCAACTCAAACTGGGTCTCTTGGAAACACTCATTTTTAGCTCATTACTGCTCTCTGAGGGGGGACACTCAATATCCATAAATGTTTGTGGTGTAGTCTGACGAGACAACCATGGGGCTTCAGAACAACAGGCAGGAGCATCATGATTTCACAGCTCAAGATTTAGTACTCTGTATTTTGCTACAGACACGTCTCATTCACTTATTTTTCCTCCTTTGCCAGGAGCACTATGGAGAATTCAGTTTCACGAGGCAGTGCCTCAGGACCCAGACTAGGCATGCAGAGCCAGTGTGTTACAAAGGGAAAGAAGCAAATATGCCTTTTTGACAAAAAGGAAGAAAAGTCTGTGAGGGGTATGATGAAGAGCAAAAATAAGCCTGTTTCTGAGTAGGAAGGACCAACTTCAAATTCTTCCAAGCAAGGAAAAGTGACTCAGCAGTATGTTTTAAGACAAGACTTATTACAAATCTTCACTAACTGGCATGAGAGGAGAGAAGATTAAACAGCTCCTGGTGAACTGAACCTGCTTCCAAGTCCTGTGTCTGGCTCTGCTAATTACTTTCCTAGAAGTGCCATTAGATCTGGAAACATGATTTTCTCCACTCTACCGATCAGAGCCTCAAGAGCCGTCAGAGCAACCTCTCAATGTCTATACACCCTGCTGCCTACACAGGTAGTACCCTGGCTGTGGAAAAGAGCAGACTTCTGCTTTGGTTCCCAATTCACAGGCATTATTTTACAGGAGTGGCAATCACACCCCAGTCAAATTAGCACAGGCACAGAAGCTGGGAGGAAAGAACTACAAATAAGGACATTCTGCTTAGAAATAAAGGACACCTCCTTCAGTGAAACTCAGTCATTTTGGAAGCCATTCCTAAAGAGCAATGGTTGTCCTCCAAATAGGATTTTTCTCTGCAGACAAACAGAATACTAACTAGCATTTCCATCGTATTTGGACAGTATGGAAACATCAGCAGCTTCCTCCTTGATCATATAAAGCACGTAACTCCTTCTGAGCAGACTTAAATTCCGTCAGTACAAAACAAACCATTGTTTCAAGGACTGAACACTGAACTCAAAAACGAGAAAACAGAAGATAACCAGACAAGAGAAGGTTTGTTCTACAACACTGTGCCACAGATGTGACCAGCCCAGGTGCTTATTTTATCTATTATCACACTTATTTTAGCATGTTTCACAGGCACTGCTTCCTTCTTTCTTTGGAACATGTTCAAGAATGTCATCTCATCAAAAAGTGTCAACTGTTGAGATGAATAGCACATTATCTGGTCAGTATCAGGAGATATGCTATCAATTCCCAGGTGCAGCACATTAAGACAGAGGAAACACCTTCTGTCATCTCACACTGAACCTCTATATTCAAGAGATCTGCACACATTTAGACTGGGTGCTTAGACTTCCCTAGTCATGACTCCTGAATTAGTAAAGCAACTTCAAGCTACTTAATGCACACTAAGAATGATTTCTCAGGTACCTTCTGCATTATTACAGATTGAACCAAACCAGGGACAGCACTGATCTCAGGAGAGGTCAGCATCTCTGTTCTGAAACAGCATCACAGGCCTGTATCATTCCCAGCATATTTGTCCAAGGTGGTCGTAGGGGTCTCAAGAAAAAATTCCACTGTCTACCTGGACAATTAAGTATCTTTTTCACTTACCTGTCATCCCTCCTTGGCACAGTTGAAAGCCACTACTTTTCCTTCTACCTACAACAGAACTGGGGAATATGCTTGGCAGAAGAGGGGGGAGCATGTGTTTTGTTTTTTTTCTTTCTTACAACAGCTTTTTACGGTCAAGATCATCTCCAGCCTCTTCTTTATGCTGAACAGCACAGTACAATACACTGTATTTACAAAACCTCCAATTCTTCTCACTGCTCTCTTTTGGGCACTTCCCAGCAGATCGACCTTTTCCCTGAAATGCCATGCCCCAGACCAAAGGCGGTAGGTGAGGCTACTGCAGCAGCAGCGTTATCAGGGCTGTGCAGAATGGAGACCTTACTGCATGCGCCTTGCAGGCTCTGTTCCAACTTACCCCAAGATGGTATTTGCTTGGGGTTTTTTAGGGCTTTTCTTGGCAACACTGCCAATTTGTATTCAGCCTGTGATCTGCAAAAGAATGCAGATCTTTTTTGGAAAAGCTGCCACCTGACCAGGCTTATTACTGTCCCTTGCTGCATATTGTTCCTTGTTCCAACAGGTTGTGGTAAACGGATGTGCCATAAGGAAGACGCAAACTTCCTGAACCTGAGGTAAATGATTGCTAGACCACAAAACTGAGTTGCTATGAAAGTGTAATTGTTACAGGCACTTCTGTTGTCCAGCAGCTGCACTGTGTTCCCATGAAATGGTTCTGCAAGCATAACACCGTGAGCTTTGTGTGAGAAGAATGCCTGTCAGTAGGTGCTCTCAGAGATTAAGAAAATGCTTGCATATCCAGCTCTTCTGGGATGTAAAGTCTCTATGCGTTACAAGAAGGAGGAGCAGGAATCCAGAAATAGTGAGCTTCTCCTACAAGAAATACACCCTTCTTTGCCATTACCTTCAACACTTTTTCATGGCTTAGTGTAATTTCGACCATTAGGCCAGTTGTCTTTGTTAAGAATTGATGTCAAAGAAACTTACCCACCCACCTAGCCCCCAGTTACTTCTCATGATATAGTATTTCAGACTAACACAACTGACAATGGGAGCTATTGATCAACACACATACGTTTTATTTTAATGGATTTTAAGGTTGTAAAAGCTAACTAGCACAAGCCAGATATTTAACAAAAGTAGTATTTAGGGGTTTTAGTGGGGAATTGGGGTTAAAGAAAATCCCCTGAGTTCTTCCTGGAAAAAATATGTAATATACTTCCTGCCTGCTATATAAAGAAACAGATTAATTTAATACCCTCAAAACAGTATTATTCTTAAATCTGTCTTTAAAATCATGTTTAGGTTCTTGTGCACAGGCCACGGCACACAAAGGACCACAAATAAAGTTTAGAAGAGAAAAAGAGAACCATATGGATCTACAGCACTGACAACAGTGCTTACCATTTTATGGTAGATTACTAGATAGTATGATTTCTCATGTGCTAAAATAAGACTTAACTATATCACAAAAATTAAATGGACTGCTGCTGAATTCAGCCTAAAGAAAAAGGAAAAAGAACTCAAACAAGTTCAAGCCACACAGAAATTTAAATTAGGCATACTAATATTTTGGTAGGAAAAAAAAAATAATTGATTGCTATGTTCAGCAGATCGACCTGCTATCAGCCTCAAAATAGCTTCATCACTACCCAATGAAAAAAACCCAACAAAGCAACACACCATAGTGACTTGTCTTAACAAAATGGTCTTCAGCACAGGTCACAAATGCTCTGTTGGAGCTACATACCCAAAGTTCTGTGCTAAATCCCAGGCCTGCTGAACTGATGCAGGCCACAACTCAAGAACATGGCCTCAAGTTTCAAATGTCTTCACCAGTGCATAGCACATGGGAATCCAAACTGGATCAAGACAACTCAGCTTCCTGCGCGTCAGGGGATGCTCTCAGTTTGTCATGGATGATCTCACAAGAAAGGAAGATGACAATTTGGCTTGCTCACTATAAGTTAAGACAACTGGCCTTTACTAGAAGGCATAACTCAATCAGCCTGCTTCTATTGCCTTCTGTGGGCAGAATTTGAGTTTCTCAGCATGTCTATCATTTCCTGAGAACTTCTTCCTCCCAGATGCTCACCCTGTTTTATGGAGAAGAAAAAAAAAAACAAACAATAAAACCCAAAACACAGCAGAGTAAAATCTTACCATAATTAATCTGGTCATTAGGGTGTACATGTACCATTCTTCTATCAGTCAAATTGTGGGATTTCTTATGACACGAATTACACCTTCAGGCAACTCTTCAACTCCTATTCTATTTGTTTTCTACATGCCATTAAGAGGAAATTCTGACTTTTTATGTATATAGCTACACAGAAAAGCTACCACATTACCAAGCAAACTAACAAGCTGCACACGTGAATGCTTTTGTCCAAAATAACTGAGAAGTAGCTTATCATTTAGAATTGGGTAACTTTAAATTATCTCCTCTTGGATGAAGCGTATTTCACTTCACATCACTATAACTTATTCATATTGCTGTGACCTTACTGCCTTCTGTCTCCAGAGCTCCCAAAAGAGACCATAGTAACAGCTGACAAGCAGAACAACTACCAGGAAAATGGGGGCTTTTACAGAGCAAAGAAACATTGGTGAATGGCTGCACCTCACTAATCTTAACTGGTGCCAAACACACACAACACATTTTCTGAGTAGATATGTGCATTTTTACACATATATGCCACAAACAGCAGTCTTTTTATCCACAAATCCACAGAGACCCGGCAGCACGCATATTTTACAAAATGATTACATGGGCATCCAAGAGTCCTTACCACCATATGACATTCACCCAACAGCTCTCCCACTTCCATAACAGAACGTGGCATCTTCATTTCCCTAACCTCATATTAGTGCTTATGCACCTGCACAGTGACAGCCATTCCAAGGTCACTGTGAGGAGCATAGAACTGACTGGATTGAGAGTCTTTGCCAACTGCATTACCAATAAACCCAGCCTGAGACAGAAGTTCAACCACAGAGACCAAGCAGCTAGAGAAAAGAGGAACTGTTCCTTTCAGCAGTGGCAGAGACATATGACAACATCAGAACTACATACTTATATCACAGGCTCCTAAATTCTCTGTTAGGAATGCCTAGAAACCTGACTTTACTTTTCAGCAGGGCATAGATACTCTATATTTTGACAACAGACAGCAACCTAAAGCTCTGAGACTGTGCCAGGTTGGTTTTGGTTTACATAAACGCTCATAAGAAAGTCTGTTTGAGATGCACCAACCAGACATTTGCATGCTGCAGTCCCACAAGGACCCTACACTCAAGGAACTGCAGCATATATGCTGGAATGCAGATATTTCCAAGTGCAACACAATGCATGGTGTACTAGCAGCTTTACTAAAAGCACAAGACAACTTGGCAATAGCCTGTTTATTTGCTATAGTTTATATATATATAGTTTTATATATAGTTTAAAATAAATTATAATTCATTTTATAGTTTATTGGCTATAGTAAATAGCCTGATTAATAAATTCACTGACAGTATAAGAAACATGTACCAAGTGCTCTGTTCCACGCAGAAGAGCTCAACCCCATACCACAACTCAAACAGGAATGCCTTCATCTCAGCAAGGCTGAGAAGGAAACTCTCTTCTCACCACTGAAACTGTGCCGATGCATAGAACGGAACACTGAAGTCTTGCTTCAATGTAAGCTTACGAAGCAGCTTCTATAGAAAAGAGGTGCTGGGCAAAACCAAAAACCACCTCAGGAAACGGACCAGAACTGAGGACACACCTCATCCCAAAGGAATGCCCTTGCCACAGTGCTTCAGACATAGCAGGGAGAATGACTAACCTGGCACTGGGGAGCAAAGTCACATTCCTCTCTAAACACAGTGGCAGGTTCAGCCAGAGGATCCGAGTGAGCTTGGCCCATCTTCAGGTTTGGTCTCCTTTGAGAGACATCAGCTACAGGCTTGAAACCAGGCTTCCCAGGTGACAGGCCAAGAGCTCTATCCTCCAGGTCAACAGCTCTTAAGGCACTATTCAGAAATCACTAATTCTCTAAAACAGGGCTCATCACTGCTCAGAACTCCCAAGGAGATGTAGAAGTATCAAGGTCTGTACTGGGGTGCAACTCAACAATTTGGGATCACTGGTCTGGGCAATAAACCTGAAGGTAGATACAGCCATAGGCACAGCCTTTATTGCTACAAAGTTATGCTCTACAAAGAATACAGCTCAGGTAGGACATATCTACTCTGTGACAGTGAAGACCAAGCATGCAGGTGAACGGCCTTTGATAAGAGGATGATTCAGTTGTGGATAAAGAGATTAGCCAAAAGTCCCAAGACACTGTTCAGACAGAACAGCTCTTTTGTCAGTCATACAGAAAGTTTCAAGATGGATACAAACACGAGGAAAGTATTTAATGTTCTTGCCCAGTATTTGTGGAGCAGAAAGGTGAAGCTAGGACTGCCTACAACCCAAAGCTACACCTTAGCTTCTGGTCCACTCACACTGGCTCATGTCTCAGCTCAGCTCAGACAATCTAACCTAAAATCTGGAGCCACGCTTAATAAAGTGGTCTAGCACTTAGAGTCTATCTCTCAGCGAATGCTTTGAACAGATTTTGAAATGTCTGTCCATGACCTCTTTAGGATGCTAGTGCTTTGCACAAGAAGTGGCTGCCCTGGCAAACTGTAAAGAAATAAAGATTCTCCCTATCCTAATAATTCCCAATTTAAACCAAACATGCTTCAGGAGTTCATTAGGAGGTTCCTCTTACTTTCCTGGACTATATGGCTGCTTCATTACAAACTTGTACAAACAAATCTGAACTTTGTAGTCATCCAGAAAGTATATCCCTAGGCAACAGGCAAATAAATTCCAAGTAGCAGTCACCATGAAGCACATAGAGTAGACAGACAGATACATAGTCCACTCTAACATATGAATCACTGTACAGGAATGAGTATGCTTGTCTTGTTTTTTACCATACGCAAGATTTCTAGAAAGATGTATGTTAAGCTTGGCATGACTTCTTCTACAGCAATAAGAAGCTTACAAGCACACAAGTTATCAAGCAGATATTAACCATAAAATATTTGAAATCTTTGCCTAAATGAATGCAGCTTTCCTTGGTGTCAATAGAAGTTACTAGGAATGAAAACAGAGCAACCAAGATATCAGCAGAATGTGCTCCAATGACTGTACTGATACTTAAACCAAACATTTAACTCTGCTTGTACAGAAATGCTAATAACGCTTTTAAAAGTAGCAAAGCATGTATGAACAGCCATCTCTATCCAGGGTCTGTAAACGCTATTCAAATTGAACTTAGGCAGCATAGGATGAGGTAGCCTAATTTTCACCAAGAAATTAGTAAAGTGTAGCAAGGGAGACACTTTGGGGTCAATTTTCACAGCAGCATGATGACCTAAAACTATTAATAAGTTTATACAGCACACAAAGAAATTGTAGAACCATGTTATATAACACAAGTGTAAGGAATTTCTAAGGTAGAGAGAAAGGAAGCAGAGCACTTAGTCAAAAAGAGAAACAAGCAGAACGGAGGAGAAAAAGACAGTTTTGGAGATTGCTAAATATAACTATGTACAATACATAATACCAAGAAGTTTTTAATGGATTTTCTGAGATTCATTGTAGTTCCAGGCATGAAAAACAGCCTATTACCAAACCTCAAGGCCCTAACAATTACATTTTTTCTATGCCTAAGAGAGGTAAAAGTTTATTTTTGAGCATCACAAAAACTAACCTTAAATCTCGCACAAGAGCAAAACTTACCATTATTCATGGACAAGAATTTTGCTTGGAGAACCACATGAAACTAGACATTAAACCAGAAATTGTGGCCTTTTCTATACTTTAAAAAAGTCTTGTAAATTTTGCTGAAGTTTGACACAGGGGATATAGAATGCCAAGTACAAAAGCTGATGTAAAAGTTTCTGTCACTTGAAACAATTTTCTGTTCTGCCTCCTTCATCTTTACAGAAAGAAGCAAGTGCTGTCAACAGAAGTTTCACAGGACTGGTGTTTTTAGGATGACATGCTTTAATTAAAGTATATTTGAAGTCTCATACAATATATTCTGTAAAGTTTTCAGCATATTTTTCAACTATCAAAACAGATTTAGTATCCTTGTTATAAACTCAGTATTAGAATGAAGTAAGGAAAAGCTGTTATTCAGTACCAGAAGCTGTAACGTATGTGTCACAAGATCGTGGACCCACATGGAGTTTAAACTCCCAATTAAATAATAAAATTGTGTAATATACCTTGAAAATTATCCTCTAAGCCATTCAGATAAAGTCTAATTACAGCTTATCAAACTAACCTTTACCTCTGGGACAGCATAAAGTAGATGCAGTTATACCATCTTCAGATGTCTCATTCACGTCCCAAATGAATACAAGCTTACTCAGGGGTTTGTAGACCCTAATTTTACGTGTTTTCACACAACGTGAAGGAAAGGTATTCCCAAATGTTTGACTCGTTCTAATAAGTCGGCATCGGAGGAGGGTCTGCAAAGATCCCAAATCACCCTATTTCAACGGGAATACCAGAGACCTCTCGGGAAGCAGGGGGCAGAAATGTACCAAGGCGGGAAGTAACGTGGGGCTGTGCCGGGCCCTCGCACACCCACGGGGACGCGGCACCATCCCGGATAGTGTTTCCCTGGAGCGACCGGCAGCGCCCAGGTGAGCGGGAGGCAGGAGCGCTTAGCCCGGCCCGGCGGCAGCGGGGCGGGGTGCCCGGGGCACTGCGAGCCCCGCGGCCCCGGCGGGCAGAGCCGGCTCCGCGGAGCCGTGCACGGAGTGCGGTATGCCCGAGGGCGGCGCGGGCCACGGCCGAGCACGGAGCGGCCCCAAAGCCCCATGCCGGGGCCGCCGCCTGCCCCGGCGGCCGCCCCGGCGCTCCCCGCGGCGAGGGCCGCCTTCTTACCGGCACAGCTCGGCGAAGGCCTGGAAATTCAGTTTCCTGATCTTCTTCTCGCTCAGCCAGTATCCCACCCGCTTCCCCTTCAGGAAGGTCTGCATGGTGCCGCCCCGCGAGCAGGGGACCAGTCCGGGGCGGCGGGGCAGCGCGGCGCCGCTCGCACTCGGCGCCTGCCAAGCGACGGCTGGAAGAGAAGCAGAGAAAGGAGGATCAGCCGGTTCCCCGCGGCTGGCGCTGCCCCCCGCCCGCCCCGCTGAACCGCCGAGCCGCGCCAGCCGCAGCCCCCGGCGGGCGGGCAGCCCCGGCAGGCCCTTCCCCGCACCGGCGGGCAGCTCGCCGAGGCAGAGAGAAGCCGCTCCCCGCACCAGCCCCGAAGCGCCCAGCCGAGCAAGCACGCCGCCGCCGCTGCCGCCCGCCTCGCGGCACGCCCGCAGCGCCCGCACGCACGGACCCTGCCGCGGAGCTCGCCTCCGTGCTGCTGCTGCGCGGCCGTGGTGGTGCTGGTGCTGGTGTTGGTGTTGCTGCTGCTGCTGCAGCCGCTCAGCTCCCCATTCGCCCGCTATTCACAGCCGCCTCCACTTCCTCCTCCTCCGGGCCGGCCCCTCCGCTCCGCTCCCACCCCCCTCGCGGGGCGGGCACCGGGCCGCTCCCGCCCCGCCGCAGCTCCGAGGCGCCGCGCCCGCCCCGCGGGCTCCGCGCCGCCGCCACGAGGGGGCGCCCGCGCCGCCGCCGTAAAGAGACAGCGCCCCTTTCTGGGCCTGGCCCGGCCGGGGTCCCGGGGGCGTGGCCCCTGGATGCGCAGGGGGATTTTGGTTTCCTAGGGAGGAACGGTTTTACACAGCACTTACATTTCCTGTTGGTGCTACTAAAAGTGTTTGCTCAGTACATCTTTCACAAAAAAGAGGTTCTAAGTAAACATGAGTCTTCACTGCAAAACCAAGGATCTTCCTTCTTCCAGCATTTGCAAGGATCTGTAGAGATCAGAGTTTGCAGTAATAGCTATCCCATATTTAACTTTCTTTTGCAGGAGGTGGAAGGCAGGCAATGCAAGCATGGACTGACATTCTAATTTTTGTGTTGTGGGTCCCTAAATACTGAGGCAGCTGTTCTGTACTTCATTTCAGAGGAAGAATCTTTCAATCTGAATTACTGTGCTGTCTCACAGCAAAGTATCATTTCCCTGTTGTTTTTCCCCTGCATCCGCAACGATCACGGTTTCAGCCTGAACATTTTTTTTCTGTCTCTCCAGGAATGGAAAGCATGGCCTTTACAATAACGATGTCCTTCACAGAGGGGTTGGATTGCAGTACCTGCAATCCTGAGATGAGGTGCAGATGATGTTTCTATGATGACGCTTTCTGTGAACCAGCCCTGGAGCCCTGTGCAGTGGGAACTGCTCAGCGAGTTCTGCTGACTCACAGTGCCACAACAAATGCGGTTTTATAACTTCAGCCGAGTATTGGAAAAATGGTAGAAGTATCCATGCGAAGGAAATAAGGGTGAAAGCCTTAAAAAATATGAAAAGGGTAATTGATTCAGAGAGTTGGTAGAAAGCATTTTACATTTCTGTCATTACTCACATGAACAGTGCAGTCATCTTGACCCAAGGGTACATTGGAAAATAGGCAAGGAATGGAAACACCTGCAAACAGTTCATACCAATGGGTTTTGAAAATTTATATCATAGTATTTTTTCTCCATTTGTGGTTGCTTTGAGGAATAAATGTCTTTTTTTCTCCTTCATCTTATTTGCCACTGATATTTTCTAACCTTTATTTTACAGAACACTTTTTATCTTAATCATGTTCACACATTTTTCCCAGTTTATTAATTAATGTAATTAGAATTAGTAAATGTATTTTGATAGTATGATTCCTGCTGCAGAGTGTTTCACTGATATTTATACATTTTATGGGAGCATGGTAATTTTGGAAAAATTTGTAACTCAAAAATACAATACTTTATCAAACATTATCAAATTAATATAAGAATCCTGAAACAAATTGACTTGGATTTCTTGTTATGAAGTGTTTAATTTTGCCAATATCAGTGCTTTATTTCAGCTATCATTTCATTGGACTTATTTTAGACTTTATTAAAATCTGCATCAGTATATTAAGCTCAAAATTTATATTTGTATCAGAATGGCATATGAATGTGTTGAAACATGAAATTATTAAAGCCAGCATCCTAAATTATTTCTTTCTGAATGTTTTTTTCTTTAAGAAATGTCATGGCTTCAGACCAATCTAAAATACAGTCTGCAGAGACAGAAATATTTATGTACTTTTTTCCAGACGTGGGAAAGCAGGTTTTTAGAGGTGTTGAGGATTCCTGTGGAAATAAAGCACATGCACTAAAAAGGAGGAATTTGCTTTGCTCCAATATAGACAAACTTGAATGATATATATCAAAGACCAGGTTCAGTCTTAGGAAGGAGAAAGTTGGTAAATGCCTTCATTTTAAACTACACTTTTTGAATCTTAACCCTTGCACAACTGCAGATGTGAGAAACATATTTCACTTGATGTGCCACTGTCCTTCATCTTGCTGTACAATGTTGCTAAATAAATTACAATCCTCTGTTTACATTGCAGAGCTTGTTCAGGCAATGCCAAACCTGCGACCACAGGAAGCCCCAGGGTAATGTTTACGCAATTCCTGATCAGGAGCAAGCTGACTATTCCTGTGACTTTCTGTGGCCCAACTCTCTAAGCTGCAGCTCATGAGCTGCTTCATGCTAATTTAAGGGGTGAGGGTTGATTAGGATCTTGAGCCCTCTGGCAATCAGAACTATCTTCCTCTTCATCTTAGCTTCAGCTACAGGCTAAAGCAGGTTTCCCTTGTTTAGCTGGAACCTCTCACATCTTGTCTTCTAACCCTTCAACAAATACAGAGGCTCTGACAAGGCTGGATACTTGCAATTTGGCACAAGTTAGTGAAATTCCATGAAAATTCATTTTAGAATAATATGAGACATCTCCACTTAATTAGTCATTGACGTATATTTTCTCGCTATTTTTTTGAATTATTTTTTCAGCACCTGGCAGAAGTCACGATAGGATCTTTTGCAATGAACAGAAAGGAGGTGGTGAAGTGATTTATGTTGCCTGCAGTTTAGGGTTTTTACTTTTATTTCCATTTTTTATTATTACAGGATAGTTATTACTCTGCTGTGGATGGGCAGAAGGGCAGGCTGAGCCTTCTGTATCAGAACAGGTCTACCCTTACTTAAAATGATTCAAACTTTATGTGCAAGGAAATTCTGAAAGATTGTTGTCTGAAGAATTTGGGTGACCTCACTGTTTATTAAGGTTTGGATTGAGACTTGGGTAAGGATTAGGCTGCAGTGATGTTTTCTCTACCTACAGTTTCATGCTAAGAGATTTATTCTGCTTATAGCTGTTTGTGATTTTTTTAATCAGGTGTAGTACCCGATTAAAAAAATCAATTTTAAGTACCTATAACAATTCTGGGAGCATGCTTACTGCATGATGAGCCATCTTACCACATATTTTGTATTGCTGTAATTTATTGTATTTTAAAAACCATGTATTTATTTTTAATATAATGAATGTAAATCAGACTGACATGGACACATAACTCATACATATAAATTCATATAAAGTGACCTGGACCTATATGAATCCTACCACTATTGTCCCATATTTTGCTGGCTTACATCTGTCTTTGCTTCTCCTATTGAGAAAAAATTCAAGGTGACCTAGAGAACATGTCCTCATTCCATTGGTTCTCCGCTTCCATGAGTTGTTTGGGGCTACAGTTGAACCTTTTAAACTGCTAAAACTGCGAAAACAGGAAAGACACAAGTCCAGTGTGGGCCACACCATCACTTGCACTTTCTTCTCATGCTCATGGCTCCAGTGATTGAGGACCCTTTTCCTGTTTTGTTTAAATACTTCCTTAGAGTTCACCAACAGTTCACAGGCCATTGTGCTTGCTGATTTTGTATAGTCCCATCAGGAGACGCTGGCTTTCCTCTCTGGGAAGGGCAGCAATTTCCATCTTTTTCAAAAGCTATCACAATGTATAGTCTTACAAGTGTAAGAAGAATAGATACAGAAAAGCATTTCCAATGCCCATGCCAGCAGTATTCCAAAGCCAACTAACTTTAGTGTATTAAAGAAAAAAACCAAACAAACCAAATCCATCTGATCATATCCCCTGCATATGAGCATGTTGCAGAAGAACAGACCTCATTTTTGCTGGTGACAGACAGAGGAAACTCCAGCTTCATCAAGAAGATGGAGAAAAGCTTTTGGAAACAACCCCAATCTGAACCAAAATGAGCTTCTCTTGGACAGACAAGAGTTCTTTTGGACATGACACAACTATGATGAAGTTAACTAAAGATGCTCCCGGGGATAATCTAGAGGCACAGTTGGGAAAGCCCAGCTTTGATTCAGGTACTGTTCTTCTTGTGCTCACAAACCTTTCCAACTTTGGAATCACTGGTGCATCGACTTGACCCGTACTTACTAGTCTCCTAGAGGCACGATTATAACCTGTCTTGCTCCACCATCATCCCCCATCCTTGAATTTTTCCCACTAAGAGTGCATTTCAAAACATTATCTAATCCCCACACTCAATAACCAAAAGAGTCTTTTTTTTTCCTTTCTTGCTCAAGTACCAGTCTCATATCCAAAGATTAAACTATACATATACACATTACCAACACTGTCGTGTAACATCCCATTCCTGCCTCCTACTATATGCAGCCCTTCTGAAAGAAGAAGGTCATGTAGAAAAGAACTGGAAATTCAGGGAGACAAGTAAGTTATAGAAAACAGGAGCTAATCAGCTATAGTGTAAAACGAAAAAGGGGAAAAAAAACCAAGCTAAACTACCATCAATAAAAAGAGCTGGAATAAATCAACTGAGACCACAATTTGGTTATAGCTCTGAGCATTTACTGGATGCTCAGGCTTGTAAAGTGAAATAGATAACACATTTAGAGTCACAAACTTTCATACATTTCAAATTGCCTAGATCCTGTAAGACACTTGTAGTTGCATAGATGATAAATTCCATTACTACTTGTTGTATCGCTGTGCTATTAAATTCATTATCTCACATACTCAGCATCTGACAGTCTGTAAATAAAGCTTAGGCAATGAGCGCATTTGAATGTAAGACTTGTTATAAACCCACAGTGTCATTATGAAGCTGCCTGCACAGGTATTGCTTCCCAATCACTTTTTTGACTGCTAAAAGGGACACTTCCATAGACAGGATCACAGCAAATATGAACCTAGTGGTTCTGAACAGGCCACTTCTGTGCTTCACATTGATGTGTATAAGAGCAGCCTTAAGAGTTGAACATACAATGCCAATGCTGCCCTTTGGGATTTCCCCTTCTCTCAGAGCTTCTGGAGAGGTGAAGGAATGTTAGTGACTGAATGGATGAAGACTGCTTGCCTTGAGCCTCAGTTTCCTGGTGTGATCTCTGAAGAAAGCTTTTCACATGGATGAAAAGTTTGTCCTAACCTGTGCCTAAAAAGATTCCCATTGTTTGATAAGGGATGAGCTAACATTGTACCTATTCCCTTCATCAGAACCCAATCTCCATTACCCAAGTGCCAACTGTCCCAATACATATAGAAGCTCAGTGTCTAAAAGAGGTCTATGTACTTGGTTTTGAAATTGTGCAATAAATACATATATATATATACACTCCCTCTTTATTTGGGAAAACAAGTTAAACAAATCAGATGGAGGACAAGTTAGAAGAATGTTCTTCTTGAACTCTCAGCACTTTGTGTAGTGGTTATTTCTGCTCTATTTGCACTAAGCCTATGAAGTGGGATACTTTTTCACATGGAGGCCTGCCAGGAGAAATCAGAGAGGTTGAGGGACACCCTAAACCAGAGGAAAGCACTCATGCCACCATTTAGACAGCAGAGGCCTCAGGAGGTGCCAAGGAGCTGTCATAAAAGTGTTTCAAGCACTTAATTTTTCAGCTACTTGGACTATAGAGTTCTCTCAAGAAAATGGTTTTGTAAGCCAGAGAATTAGAAGTTAGCCCAGATGTCTTGAGGGTAAAGTTGATAGTTGGTTTCAGGTTAGATTTTGGCTACTCTGCAAAACCAAAAGAACCTGCCAGGATTGATCACAATTTGTAAGACATCTTCTGAAGATGAAGCCTGGTTCGGGGTGGCGGAGAATAATACACACGTGAGTCTTGTCAAAGGATCTCACCTACTCCATCTTGAGAGAATTCAAACCTGAACTCTTCTTTGCTAATCATCTCCACTTGATATCAATGACAATAGCCCCAAAAGTCTGGTTTGCCATCAGTCCACACAGCTGGGGAAAGGAGAACTCGCAGCTGTCACAGACTTTTCTACAATTACAAAACTCTTGTATTACTAGTGAACACTAGTGGGTTTTGGGGGGCCTTATTTGTGCAAATTTCCAGAGAAGTGGCATCTACACCTTCTGTTCTGCTGTTCTTTCTGATCCTCCTGGGTTAGGATGGCTGTTCTTACCCACCAGTGCACTGCTGGTTAACAAAGTCTCTAAGCTAATTTTTGCTGTGTGAAGCCACTCCAGAAAAGTATCAGGCTGGCTAATTTTACCAAGCTGAAGATTTTCCACTGCTTCAGAGGCTGTTTTGCCAGAGCACTTAGAACTAGCACTTCAAAACCTGCAACAACCTGAGAATTATCGTTTCTAGCTGGTGAAAAAAGAGTGACAGAATAAAAGATGAAAAAGCCTTGAAATTGTAACCTCTGCTTCAACACCCAGATCAGGATAGGTTTAAGTTTGTGTCACAATCCATTGCAACATCATCATTTATGCACTGGATTCACTGGTGAAACACTTCACCTGGTAACAGTTATCCAAAACACTATAAACTCCTGGCAAACAAGCTCTGCACTATGTAGAGGCATGATTTAAGAATGGAGCTGCTCTAACTCCTTTTAAACAAAGCGGTGCAGAAATGCACCTACAGTGACTCCCTAATTTAAGCCAGATACTTTTTCATGTGGAGAAGGTGTTGATTTGGATGCTTAAACTTGTTACAGTCTCATAGCAGCATATTTCTTTACCCTCCCAGTACCTTCATGTTGTTATGATGACTATGTTTACATTCTGTTGGTGAAAGGCAAACCAAGCATACATTTGTGCGGAGAAGTGGACATTTCCCCTCTTTAAGAATGCCAACACATGCAGTAATAGATGTGCTAAGCTGGAGACATTTAAATATTCACTTGGAATTGTATGACAGAGTATGACAGTAGGCATTACTGAAATTTCATTTTATATAGCACAGAGAAGCAGCTTAAAAATTCTGCACAGTAAGGAAAAAATTTAATGCCTTTTCCTTTAAAGATTTGCAAATACTACTTAATGTGTTTTTGTTAAATGAAATGCAACTTCTTACTAATAAATTATTGAAATTTTCCCTTTGAGAGTAACCATCAACTGCAGTTAATATCTTGTTCAAATGTACAAGTCATTTTGGATCTCTGTGCTGATTTCTGGTACAGACCCCTAGCATAGGCTTCAGAAAAAGGAAAATTCAGGTATAAGGCTAGGTGAGTTCTTAAAAGCTTCACAGGTACAGTTAACTGATTTTTATCTTTCACTAAAGATGAACAATAGGACAACAGGAGCCCTCCATACAGATGAGGAAGAAGATTTACTTGCAGTTGATGACATTTTTATGAAAGCCTCCCCTCTCACACCAGCCTCTCAGTTGAGCTGACAGTGTGCGCTTGTGACAGCTGAGCTGACATTGAGCACTTCAGTGAGTAACGAGGTGCTCTACAGGTCTGGAGCTGGGAAAAAACATCAGGTACTTCTGTCATTCAGCCTACCTCTGACAGTGATTTCCCATTGCCTCAGACAAGTTCTGGTTTTTTATAATCTATGCAGACATTTCTGTGACTAAGAACCTATCAACCCTCACATTATATGGGTGGATATCTTACACATATGCCTCTTGCCATACATTTTAATGTTAGTAACTATGGGTAATTCCTAAGCTCTAACAGGACAGAGCGAAGAGGTTCCTAAAAGACACACATAAACTTTTTTTTGCTTGTTTGGCTTGGGGTATTGGGGCACTTTTTTGTTGTGTTTGTTTGTTTGGTTGGTTTTGGTTTGTTGTTGTTGTTTTGCTTTGGTTTTGTCCTTGTTTTCGTCCTTGTTTTCCAAAAAAAAAAGTTAGATTCTGCAAATCCTAAACAATATGCTGTCTACCTCCTCCAAACCCCCATCCTGGTCTATACAAAAAAGTTGGGATCCTTTGAATTTGGGAAAAGACCTGATCTGAAATGAGTTCTTTCACTATTTGTCTAGTAAAAGAAAGTTATGTTTCTGGAAAATCTAAATATAGATACTCTCTGCTGCATACAGTTTACAGTCTAGAGCAAGATAGGTACACTCTGGAAACTGGAAATCTCAGAAGAGACAATAACTAAATCTCTTTAAAATAATTCTGTTGTATTACTGACTTGCTTCACATAAGCACCACTGAAGGAGAGCTAATTAGTGGAAATTTAAAAAAAAAGATCGCTTCTCTTGTGAGGATGGAGCAGTCACTTCTGAGATGGTCAGGTGTTTCTCTTGGACTATCTACATGAACAAAAGAAAGATTCTGTTTTTCTTTTTAACATGGGTCATTTTCCAGTTAACTTGTTTATATAATCAGACATGTTGACAGCAGCAAACTCAGCATGGAAATGCAATAACTGTTCCTTTCTGGCAGTATGAGCCAACATTAGTTGAAAACACGGACAAACAGAATTCTCAGGAGTTTAATGGCAGCCTTGGAAGTGGACTTGGAGTGGTTTTTTATATTATTTGTGGGGATTTAATTAAAAACAATAAATTGTAATGAATAATAGTTTTGTTGAAATGCAATTTATAACTGTAAACTGGTTTGACAAAAATTCTGCAGGAAAGTTCTCTTTCCTCCAAGGCCAGTACAATGTTGGGTCATATTACTGGAGCTGTGAGATCAATATCTGCATTGCTTCTGCATAAATTTTATTTGTCCTCTGAATAAATGCCACGGAAAAGAATAGTCAGTTACCAGACACCTCTGCCCAAATCCTTTCAGTATGTTTTGTCAGTTCTTGCTCAACTTTGAAGCCACTTTGTAATTGGCTGAAAATGAGAAGGTAAAAGCAAAGATTTTATCTCTTTCCCTGCTGGAATTGTTTTACTGCAGACAGTGCAGCCGTGAGGGGTACATTCAGAGGTAACTAATGAACGAGGAGCATCAGTGCAGTGAAAACTAAGAGTTCAGTCTAAAATACCAAAGCCCTTCTTCATAAAAGACTCAGTTCTTTATAGGTACTTTGACAAAGGGTAGTAGTGTGTAATTCTTCCTTTGGCAGATGTTTACTGTGGATGTTTTAGAGAATGAGATAGTTATTCCATTTGTAAATACCAAAAAGTTTGTTGGAAAGATGATAAATATTTCTACAACTAAGAACAAAGTATGGATGGTATTCAAAGAACCTGGATAACGTGATTGCCCGAAGCTTAACTCTGATGTGGCTGCTGCTAAAAAACAAATGGTAGAATTTCAGGAACTGAGAATTAAAGATTAAGGTAATCTAAGGTCCCAAAAATTTAAAGTACACAAAGCAAGTCAATGTGGAAAAGATCACCATTCAGCATAGCTCTGCTTCATGTGGTCAGTGTAGTCAAACCAAGCAAATATCCTATTTCAATTTGAAATGAGAAGAAATAAAATATAAAAATGCCATTCTATAGAAAAGTTTCTTGCATGCTCTCAAATGCATGTTCTACACTCTATAAGAAAACAGGTGTTTCCAACAAAAAAGTTCAAATAAAGACAGCAGTACAGACAAAACAACCACCCAAGAAAAAAGAGAATCAGAAGATTCTAGCCTTATTTTCAGAAGAAACAAAACTAAAACACAAACTAAAGATTCATAAAACACATGAATTGAAGCAAACTAATGTTCTTGACTCACACTAAATTATATGAAAGTGATCAAAACAACTTATTATACCACAACAGGATACTACAAAACTCGCTGTAACTACATCTAATAAATAAAATTGCTACAAGCTGCAAAGACACTGGCCATTCATGCACTTAGTGATAAAAATTCATGAGTACTATAAGCATTGTTCTGAGCAAAAAAAAAAAAAGATATTCTCTTTTCCCAATGTATATCCTTAGTTTTTTCATGTGTTACTTCAGGTTCACTTAATAACCTTTCTCTTTGTTTTTTCTGTAAAATACAGCACTAACTCCACTTTTAACACAAAGGAGAGTTGGCCCAGCTGGAGCTGAGGGCAGATGTCGTGTGAGGCTTGAGTTTCCATGTGTGTTTTCGTTCTCCAATCAAAGCACTGGTTATTCAGTTTACTCTGTGCCCTACCTTTGGAGCACAAGGAAGAGATGTGAGCTCGTAAGTGTCGGAATAAATCTTCCTTTCTTTCAGTTGTCCTTCACCATAACTGGCAAGTGAGCATTTTCAAGGAGCTTTGTGCTTCATGCCTCACTCCTCTGAACCTTAGTCCTACCCTAAAACTAGTCCAACTCTCTTTGCTTAAGTATGATCTTCACAGGACCAACACATGTCCTCATGCCCTGTTCTCCTCATTTATGCCAGTCTTCTCCTTGGAATCCCAACATATATGCAGTCTGTAAGGATCCTAGTTCTCTAGCCAAGAGTTTGGTTTAGAGTTAGGATTAAGAAGGAAAAGATCCAGGATCAAAAATCAGTGTCCTACAAAGTGGAAGGGAAATGCCATCTTGACAGAAATGTCTCTGTTATTAGATTTTCACTTCTTGATTACTTGTCAGTGAGAACCTGCTACAACTCTGCTAAATGTAAGACCCACCCAAAAGATGCGAGATGCATTCTGTTCTTCAGCTTCTGCCTTCCATTTGGAAGGCCAACTAACGTTGGTTTTGTAATCATCTCAAGTATTCTACCTTTGTTTTTCTATTTTGGCCAAAATCTAATCCAAGGAAGACTTTCTATTAATACTGAGTTATGAAAACTTAGTTTGACTTAAAGATTACAACTAACCCTTCTGATTCCTCTTGTCAACCCTCATTTATCCTATGTAGTTTGTCAGGATCCTGAGCACCCTAACTGGCCTTAACAGCCCCAACAATCCTCCCCTGACCCCTCCCACGGGCTCAGGAGCCCCAGTTTAGCCAAGCCCTGTGCTTTCAGTTCATGCCTGACCTGTGTTGTATCAGCATGTGTCCCCATGAGTTATCAGCTCAGCCATGGCTGTGCCAAGCCATGTTTATCTGGATCTGGAGTTACAGACTGACTTCCTAGCTTGACCTCAGTCTTGTTTTATCAGTATGGACCTTCATGGCAGTTGCTAGGTGATGTCTAACCCTAGTTCTCACTAGATCTGACCCTAGCCTGTGGGCTGCCTTCACAGTTTGACCTTGGATCTGCCTTGTTACTTGCCTGATGCTCTGCACTCCTGGCTGAATCCGATGTGCCCTGCTTGCATTGCTCAGGATCTGTGGGACTGGCCTTAGGCAGTGAGGCTCTGGCCCATCACTTGTGTTATTTTATGTATGGACCAGCCATCTCTTGCTGCTTGATGGCTTTTCTTTTTTACCTTCAAAATAAACCAAATATTTCTATAAAAATAGGTTGCATGTCAAAACTAAGTGAAACTTTTTTTTTTAATGCTACAAAATCCCATGACTAATTATCTGATTCTGTTCATTAAATATTATTTCCTTTGGATTCAGCAGACTTCCATCTTCTCCTTTGGTTTCCCAAGCTGAATATTACCCTTTTGAGCCTCACCAGGTGTATGTTCTCATTTCAATATGCAGAGTTATGAGTTATTTCCCCTTATTATTACCAGCACTTGTGACTGGAATTTGTCTCAAGCTGAGAACCGTTGCTTCTTTTCTACTAATTTTTGGTATTATTCCCTCCCCCCTCAGAGGCCTGCTGCTAAAACTGACCAACCAACAAACTCTCAGTTGAGCTATTTGCTCTGTCCCTTCCTATACTATCGCAGAGATTAAGCATAACACTGAATTTATGCACATTGAGATCTAGCCCAAAAATACTAGAAATCACTCTGTCTGGTGTTATGCCTTAGCCTTCAAAGACAGCTTGATTACTATGGCAATTCTTCAAATTTTTTAGATCCTTCTCTTTATAGCCACAATCTCAGGCTTATGGTTATCAGAAAAGACCCTTGGTTGAGCCTTTTTACCTGGTTTACAAGCAGGTTAAATCCTAAACTATACTCTCTCTTCCAAGTCCAACCACTCAGTGAAAAGACAGGCTTCTAAGTAGGAATAAGTTCCACATTTCACTGATTTTTCTTCAGAATCTTAAGTGCAGGCTTTACACTTAGTGGATACATCTATGTATCCACTGCCAAGCCATACGTTCACACAGTCACATATTAATTTGTGCTAAAACTCTTCTCTTTGACATCTAGGTGCATATTTAAAAAAAAACAAAACACCTGGTTCATCATTACCATGCATGTGCATTAAAATGCACTATAGCCATGCTTGTGTGGAAGGTCTGTCAGCCAAACAGGAGCTTTACTCACTTTTAGGTCAACAGGGACTTCACCACCTGTAAGAATGGAAAGAATGCCATTTAGTTGAGAGAAGTGTCCCAGGGGTAATTACCTGTATGTAGCTATTCATATCTACATATGTCATCAGAACTACACTAATGGTTTATTTAAACTGCGGGAAAGATAATGAAATCTTCATTCAGCTGAAGTAAAGTATAAAATCTCTGATCTGGGAGTCAGGGTGTTGTTCAGGCTGGCTCTGCCTGTGGTGCTGGGCGCCATCTTGTGTCACTTTTGGGCCTTTAGTTAAATGAGCATTAAAGCAATATAATAAATAAAAACAAACAAACAAACACACAAAAACAACAACAACAAAAAAACCCCATACCCCAACCCCCCAAAAAGCCCAAAGCAACCAACAACGACAACAAAATCAAAACAAAATAAAACCAACCAAAACCCAAAACCTGAAACAGTACAACTCAAGGTGAAGTTGCTCTGTGACAGGGGATTTGTATTTCTGACTCTTATGGGCTTTCAACAGTGTTCCTTTTCTCTCCTGACATCTGCAGCTCTGTGCATTTCTTCATCAGCTGTCCTGACTATAATCCAAATCACCAGCTTCCAATGCTTTTCATTCAAACACCAAACATAGCAGGCTAAGCCATGATAGATTTGATTTTGCAGCAGCTCTTATATACTGTGTCACATGCACCTACTACATCCCCCAGAAAAATGGCAGAAGATCCTATGTATTTAGGCATAAACAAAATGGTCATTGCTTTAGCACATTTTGTTTCTTATTGGGCTTTCCTTTTTAAATCCTTTTTTAGCCTCCTCCGTAACGACAGCTGCCTGAGAGTGAATTGTGGCCACTGCTGCTTTCTCTATAAGAAACGGTAGTTTTCTCATGACTTTAGGACACAATTTAGTAACATTTCACTTCATATGTAACACCCTTCAGTTTCGGCATTAAGTGAAACCACCTCACACAGTTCCTTAATTTAGGCAAACACGTTCTGCACACACAAACTCTCCCAAAATCATCGCCGTCATTGAATAGCACACACCTGACCATAAAATTTTGCTGTCAATTTAGATGATCTCTTAGCATCATTAAAAGCATTTGGCAGTAGATCATATAAACATATGGACTTTAAAGATCATCTGGTCCCAACCCCCGTTGCCATGGGATAATAAGCATATAATATCTCCTGATAATTTAATTTAATAGAAATAATCCACTACGTCATGTTTATGTATAAGCACATACTGGGGTTTGACTACACTTTTGCCGTTTGCTGGACTGTTTCAGTCTCTATTGTAACTTCCTTAGTAATCTCTGTTGTTACTTCTCTCGACGGGCTCACGCTGCCACTGTGCCAAAACACAACAGTTTAGCTCTGTCCCTCAGCGAAGGAGCCGAGCGCCGCCTCAGCGCAACGCCGCCATTTTGGGCGAGGCTGCTCCGGCCACAGAGGGGCGCGCTCCCGAGCCAAGATGGCCGCCGGCCAAGGCACCCGCCCCGGATGCGGCCGCGCGCCCCGGCAGCCGTTGCCCCGTGCCGGAAGTGCCGGTGCCGGCGGGCGGTCATGGCGGCGGGCGGGCAGCGGGGCGGGCCCGCGGGACTCGCCGCCTCCCGGCGCCGCGGCGCGGGCTGAGGGGAGCGGGCCGCCCGCCGCCGCCCTCCCGCTCCCTGCTTCTCCGCCGGAGGAAGGTAAGGAGCTGCCGGCGCCAAGAAGGACCCGTGGCGGCGAAGCGCGTCTCGTCCGGAGCGCGGGTCCGGCGAGCGGTCTGCGCGGTCCGTCGCGGGAGGAGAGCCCCAGTGGGGTGAAGGGGTCCGAGAACCATCGCGGGTGTGCCCAAAAGCTGCAAGTTGGAATTGGGTCTGAAAACGGAGACTAACAATGAGTAAACTCTGTTACTTCAGCCTCTTTCGGTATAACCGGGAGCTAGGGCTTCTCTTCTGGCTACTGCTCAGGATGAAAAGGCGCTGGTGTTTACCTTCTTAAATCTTCTGTTGTTTTGATAGTGTTTATGCTTTCACTATGTGCATACCTTGTGGCGGTTTATTTTCCTCGAAGGCGACAATTCGTGAGCCAGCTCGGATATGCCGAACTGCTGGAAAAAACAGCTTATTTAGCGGCTAAACGCAGACCTGGGGTTCAAGTTTTTACCCTGTGGATTAACAGCTGCTCTGACGAATTTCTCAGTTGTCCTACTAAACGTATTGACTCGGGGTAATAAAGGGACACGTGCATTTGAGTTCTATAGAAGGGTCAGCTGAACGAGAAGTGGCCATTACTTAAGTCCGAAATAGCTTTCTCAAGTATTTACTGTTCCTTTTCAGGTATTCACTGTTCCTTCTCAGGTGTTTATGTCCATGTATGCTTGACTCTTTTAGCCACCATGAGTGCAGCAGTCTAAGGGCCAGAACAATTTCTCCAGGGCTTCCTTGATCTACCAGATTCTGTCATGTCAGGATTGAGAATATTCCTCACTTATATAAAACCAGGAAGTAAATTTTTCAGGATTGCCAACCAAACTGGCAGATTAGTCTGGGTCAGAAAGGGTGATTTAGAATGGTGTAATGATTTTGTATCATTTATGGTAAATTCTCTAATGCTTCCATTATTTGTTACTATTTTCTATGCATAATTCATTTTTCAGTAAGCATTTCTATGTGGTATTTTAAAGGCCTGATATATTTTCTTAAAACAGCACTACACAGATGGATTTTACCCTTCTCAAGGAAAAGATAAGAAAGGTAAAAGCCCAAAGGTCTGAAAAAGCATCTTTATTTTGGAGAACCCTAGTCAGGTACAGAGAAGCAATGGTTCTCCCTGCCCTGTGCAAGGGCTGTTTGGAGGGAAAGAGGTGATGACTTCATGTGTTTGGAGGTACTCCAGCTGGAGTGTCTGTGACTGGTTTGAAGAGTGTTTCCAGTCACCTAGACCTTTGCAGCCAGCTGGAGATTTGAAGCAGCTCAAATTGAGCTCAGTATTGTCTATGGGGCTCCAATAATTTGTGCTTTTCCTGAAAAGTGCCCAGTGGTGAGTTTGTTCTGTGTTGAGGCATTGAGCAGTGCAGGTGTGCAGCTCAGTTCCTCTGAAAGGCCTGTGCCAAATGTCCACACAGGGACAGTGGGAATATGGTTAGGAGCAAGTAACATGGCTATGGCACCTTCATGTGTGCAAGTACATGCCTTTGGTACAGCCTAACCCTTGAACCTCATGTTCTAATTGAAAACATCCCTTTCTGTGGTTCATAAATGGGCACTCAGCTAGAGCTTAGTACAGCTGGATGTTGCTGCACCACAGACTGGCTGTTTAGCAGCATGTTTGTCTTGCAGGCATCAAAGAACTTTCCAAACTTTACATATTTATAGAAAATCTTATATTATCTCCACTCTGTCTAGAGACATTGAGGGCAGATGGGGTAAGTAACTTACCCAATTGATGACTTTTGTTTTTTCCCTGAGTACCTGACTTTAGCCAGGTATATCCTGATAGCCAGCAGGCCCTAAACTATCCAGAGCCACCAGTGGAGCTTCTTATGTTGTTGCCATTAACCTGTTGCTGGCAGAGTAATGATTTTCTATGATGTAGAGAAAACTCAGGTCTTCAGAAATTGATGTGTGTGCTGTTTTAACTAATGTGTAATGAAAAGTTATAGAAAGTTAACTTACGAAAACCAAGGTTCATCTGTCCCCTCCTTTACCAGGATGTACTGAATGTTTGTCACCTTTTGTTTCAGGTGCAGAGCATGGAGAATGATGAACTTCCGCCAGAGGATGGGCTGGATTGGTGTGGGGCTGTACTTGTTAGCAAGTGCTGCAGCTTTTTATTACGTCTTTGAAATCAATGAGACTTACAACAAACTAGCACTGGAGCACATTCAGCAACACCCCAAGGAACCACAGGAAGGAACCACATGGACGCACTCCTTAAAAGTACGACTGCTATCCTTGCCATTTTGGCTGTGGACGATAATATTTTTAATACCATATTTACAGATGTTCTTGTTCCTCTATTCCTGTACAAGAGCTGACCCCAAAACTGTTGGATATTGCATCATTCCTATCTGCTTGGCTGTTATTTGCAATCGTCACCAAACATTTGTGAAGGCCTCTAATCAGATCAGTAGATTACAACTGATTGACACTTAGCTCAACTTCTAGTTTCTGTTGCTGATTTGAAGCAATTGCATATGCTTGATCTAATCACAAGACTGAAGTTCTGAGTGAAGGCCGGAAAGAGCCTTTTCTTTCAGACTGATACGGAATGAAGAGAGTGACTGTTTTCTATTTAAAACAAACAACTACAAAGGTTTTTAATTATGGATCTATCAAGTGGCCGGAGTGGGAGAGCCCTGTGTGACACAAGATGGAAGTATTCCTCATTTTGCCTTAGTGATGCAAAATTGCAACTCTCCATCTGAAATGTCTTGCGGGAAAAAAAGTTTCTGGTCCACAACTTTACTCCTCTGTGCAAAAAAGTGATTTCCTATGTTTTCCCTTGGAGTGAAATCAATGAAAAGATACTTCTTTTGTGGTAAATGTAAAAGGAAAAAAGAAATTAAGACCGTGATTATAAAAGCTGCACTTAACACAATTCTTTGCTTTTTTTTTATTATCTACATCAGTGCTGTTTTTAATGCATTTAAAAAAATTAGTTTGGATATAAAAACAGGAAGCAAAGAATAAAGTTTGTGCAAACCTTTAAAGGGAAAAAGTACATTTTTTCCTCTGGTAGCCTACATGTTTTCAGTCACCACAACAGTCCTACACTGTAGTAGGCAGGCAGTGAGGAATAGGCCTGGAGCTTGGTGCTTTAAACTGTTCTATGACATCAAAAGCAGCCTATGCTGGCATTGGCCTGTAGTCTGCTCAAAAATTCTTTTATGTTTCCTTCTCCTATCATGTCGCTTGATAAAATGACAAGTTGCTGAAATTTATGACCATTCTAATTTCACTCCAGACATCATGCAAAACCATGTTCCAGGAGAACTGATATATTAGGAAAAACTTTGACTTTCGGAAAGTTAACTGGTTGGGGTATGCCACAAGTAGGTTGTAAGACAGATAATCATGTTTCTTCCAGAAATTCGAAGAAGGTACCTTCTTCTCATTCTTGTAACGAATGCAAATTTCTTCAGTCATACTGAAATTCCACTGAGATTTCTTTGCCATAGTTTCAACATCTATTTTTCAGTTCTGTTTTGGAATAGCATATTTTGAATAAGACTGAATCTGTTCTTTCTGTTTTTATTTCTTCTGAGAATAATTACATTTTTGGTCTCAGCCATGATGGAAGTAACAAGTATGAAAACAGTGCAAAATATACTTCTCAGAAGCAGTAGGCTCAAAAGAATTATGAGCTAAACTCCTTGACTTCATCTGTATATGATTCTTCATACCTAATTATCACAAATGCTAATCCATTTCTGACTGCTTTAAGGGAATCCGGAGAGTGTAGTCTTTCTCTTGGAAAGAGAACACTATTTTCAGTGTTGCTGTGTTTAAGCAGGGCAGTTCTAACACCTTAAACTTTCTGTTTGCACTTGGAGATACTTTGAGACACTGGTTTCAATTGTCAGCTTTGGTGCTAGGACCTGAAAACAATGTAGCCTTTGCAAGAAGGTTTCGAGTTCTAAGTGCAATATGAAAAAGAGGAAGCTGCCATTTTACTATGCTGGAGTAAGAGTAAATTATAAACTCTCATGAGTAGTTAGTATCTTGGGGAGTCAGAGCTTTTAAGTTGTGTTGTTTCTCAACTTTTAAAATCACCATGCTATTTATCTATAAAATAAAAACTTTTCAATGTTTATAAACACAAGTCTATTAGTGCAGATGCTTATCAATCGCTTTTAATTTTTGTTGGTTTTGGTTTAGTGGTGTTTGTTTGTGTGTTTCGTGCCAGACAGCAGTGCTGGCCTTCAGTTGCTGTAGCTGTGCTCATGTCCTTCCCTCAGTGTGTGTGTTCAGTTCATCTTTTGTTGTCCTTTTATGCTCTGTGTCCTAATTACTTGTTTGTAGCCTGCAATTTTGGGGCTTGCTAGATGAAACGGAATCCCCTTGTTTCTTTACTTTTGTGCAAGAGAGATACCTCTGGCTGGACTGTTTTTAACTTGATGCTGTAGTTTTAAACTGAACAGTTACATTGTGTGCAGATGGAATTATTTAAAGAGCCAAGAACATAAGAGGAAGCATCAAAAATAGAAAATGATAGGAAGAACTTGCAAATTTTCTGTCATGCAAGCATGTGACCCTTAGTAAATTCACTAGCAGGCCTGGTGGGATGACCCAAGCTGTCTGGATGTGGAGCACGTGCTGGGCATGGCGGGGACTTGCAAAACAGAGGTTTGTGTTCGTAAACTTTTCCATCAGAAGCTGAGCTTTGGATTACAGCTGTTGACAGGTGTGTGCTTTGCAACTAACTACAGAAAAACACACAGTCCAATTCAAGCAAATGCTATGTGTGTAAGGATTTGAACTTAAAGTGGAAAACAGCAGTGGAGAACTATTAACATAATGTATACAAATACTAGACAATGGGAGTAGGAGAAGAGCTAAGTTAGCTCTGCTGGTGCTTTCAGCATTTTTGGCAACAGGGAAGCATCAACAGGTGAAATCTGACCCACAGGGTAAATAAATGAAAGACTAAAAAATAATGATAAATTGGTTTTTACTGTAGTATTTTGTAAAAAAGAAGTAGTGAAATAACTTTCAGCTTGATTATTCTGAAAATTTATAGTTATTGTCAAAGCTGACTGAGTCACCAAAGACCTGCCTGTAACAGAAAATGACATCATCTACAAACTTTTGGGATAATCAAGCTTGAAGTTTTGCAACATTCTGAGCTTTAATGTTCTGCCAACAGTGAGTAGCTGTAACACAAGTGTGATTAATGATCATCTGTATGCCACTTACTCTGGACTTCTTTTTAGTCATTTCTCTCACAAGATAAAGCATTGTCAGACTGCTTGAACATCACTTGAGCAATCTCAGTGTTAGTTTCTTTAGCTGCTTGACCTTCACGTGACAGTCCCACCCCATCTCAGGAACGTGTCTGCCACATATTTTAGCCACATATTTTTGAGCCTGTTCTTCACTTCCTGCCATGGGGGAGCAGGTCTAATGAAGAGTGTAACATGAGGCTGCAGCCCTTCAAACTTGGACAAAAGTAAGTTACAATAAAATGTGTTTCTTACTACATGTTTCTTCCAGCAGCAAAGTACGACTGCAAATTTGATTCCTTTTTTAAATTCAAAACATGAGGATTGACTTATCACTGGAACAAAACATTTCAGTTGGTGCAGAATATGTATTAACTCTCCTTATTTTCTCTTGCCTGATCCATTGTTTTCTTAAAAGGGTACTCTCTAGTTTCTCTTACTAGTTCTTTAAAAATCCTGCTTTTTCTGTCAGTCTTTGATGAGACAAATGTCTTTTCAACAAATGACCTAATGCACAAAATCAGTTTAATAATTTTATCATGTAGTTAAATTTTAAGAAGTGACTTATCGTACCTCTCCTTAAAGATACCCCTATGGTGCAGGTTTCTTCTGGGAGGAAGGAATATGCTACAGCCATAAGAAGGTGCTCAACTCAGTCCTCAGGAACCATGTCTAGTCCATTTGGCTGGTGCATGTGCCCAGAACCACTGCTCAGGTGTTCACACTGCTGAGTGCTAACCTAGTCACCACAAATTAAGTCCCATGATGTCCCAGCTGCCTCACTACTGGGTATCTTACAGAGAATCTGATAGTCACAATAGCTTGTGTATAAATTACCTTTTAAGATGCAGTGAATGGGAATTAAATGGGCTGCCATGGGTGAATGGAATTCAAATCCTTTAATGAAAATGATGACTGTGGATCTCTCTCCTGGGCGCTAGGAAAGGTACTGCACTTTTGGACAGTTCCCCAGTTACTGGGCATAATGGGATTGCCTCCTCTCCCTCACAGAACTGAGTGCCTTGCATACTTGAGACTTAAAGCTTTTTTTTAACACAGAACACTGCAACCTGTTAAGTTCCTTCATGAAGCCTCAGAGTTGTTTGAACCAGCAAATTCAGTATTTCAAAACAGTAACAAGAGAGTATGTCATATAATCCCAGTCTTTGTGAAGGAGACACGCTTTGACAGTTTTGTTGTCATGTTTTGTAACTAGTAAAAGTAGTTGGTTCTCATCTAAATACTATCAAGAATTTAGTACATCAGCTCTTTTCATTCCATACAAACATACCAGCATTCTCCCCTTTATTTTAGTGAGGAAATTCACTGAGCCCCCTTGGGCAGTAAAACCAAGTCCTATTAGTAAGACATACAAGCTGCACTGAACACTGCAGATGGCATGAACTGAGTTTGTTCTGTGCCCACTTGGAGGCTGGTTAGGTACAAAAGCACTACATCTCTCTGAGATGAAGAACACGGCATCTTTTTTTCCATTGAGGCTTACCTCTGCTTAAAATTCAGGGCCACAGTTGGTTTAGGGGCTCCCCAGATGGGGTTCAGAACACAACTGTAGGGGATTGGGAGGGTAAGGAACCACATCACACTATAGCTTTCTGTGCCTGGTAACCTCACAGCAGCTCTCAGAAGAATGAAGTCTGTTGAGTTAGGGCACTTTTGCCACAAGCAAACAGCTTATAATCACATAAGGTCCCCTGAAACTCCATTGCTCTTTTTGTCATTTGAAAATTTTGGTAGCTATGGTAAGGACTAGCAAGAATTCTTTAAAGGCAGAAATTTGAGTGTTAGTTTTTGACTCAATGCTCATTGGTATTTTCTGGAGCTCAGGTGCAGCATATTCCCATGTCCAGGCTGACAGAAAGAAATATCCCATTACTGGAATGTTATCTGCACTTCTGTGCTAAGTTAGGGTCTGCTGCTTTAGACCAAAGGTTTTCAGTCCATAACATACCACTGGTCTGTTTACACAGGCTGTAGGTAAAGGCCACAAATTCTTGCCTAATGTTAAACGTTGCTTTTCAGCCATCACACAGTTCATATCATTTCTGGAGGAAAAGGGAAAACACTGCTCTCAGATGTAGGTGTACAAAAAGCTTCCAAAGCTACAGAACAAAGCTCATAGAAGATGTAATCACTTTAAGACAGATCATGTGAAAGAGGTCTTCTGATAAATTTATCAGAGAATTTCTTTGTACAAAGTGTTGCCTTTTTAATTTTGGTAAGACACTTCCTGCAATAAATTATATACCCTAGAACACTTAAAGCATTTTATCACTTTACGATCTTGCAGCCTGACAAGAGATACCTCCTTAGTCTTCTGAGTTGGTCTTTTCAGTTATGCCTTTATCCCATCTGCCAACAGAATATCTTTGAGTATCTGAATGCATAAATGTCAAGGATACATTTACTGGACCTCATTTCTGACTCCTTCCTGCATTTCAAACACAGAAAATTTTGTCCTCATGGAAGTTCATTTATTTCCACACTTTGTCCTACATAAAGTCTCGAGATTTGCTCAGTTTTCCATAATATAGAAACAAACTGTGCCAGGAGAACACAAGAAAATGAAAATAAACCCCCAAAATTCTTTTTACACTATTCATTCACGCAGCTGAATTCTTCTGGAGAACATTCTTAGGCTCTATGGAGTGACTATCAAGAGTGTTTTATACCTGTTCACAGAGGCTTCTTGATTGATAGGTGACTAAACCTTGTAGATGATAGGCAAAAATAATCTTCCACTCTAGGATTGTACAGGAATGGGCACAGTCGTATATATGCTTCTTAATTTTGATACTTAAAGTGGTCTTATATTGCTTTCTCTCCATTCAAACACAAGTTCTCTTGTACTTCTAAAATCATATTTGACACAATAACTCTTTTCAAGTTTTATTGCTTTATTTTAAAAGTGGTATCACATGAAATTCTATGACTCTGAATAAGTTATTAAAAAACATACCAATCAGAAGACTTGCGAGAAAAGTTTTATACTTGCCAACTAGTTTACCAAAAACCTGGTGTCAGCATGACACTGGCACCCCGTAAACAACACGCTGCTCACACCCAGGCGCGTCCTTTCGGAAAGGCTTCCGTATTAAAACAGTGTCGGGATGGGCATTTCGAATTTAAACGAGAGCAGCAGCGCCGCAGGAGCGGGACCGGGACACTTACAGTCGGTACAGCCCAACGGGACTGTCTAGGCGCAGAGCCGGCCTCCAGCGCCGCCCTCACGGCTGCTGCACCTTCGTCCGCTTCAGGGGAGGGTCATCGCCGCTCGCCGCCGCGTCCACGTTGTTTTCGTCTTCGCCTTCATCCTCCTCGTCGTCATCGTAGTCGTCGTCATCCCCGCCACCACCTGCCAGAGTTCGGGCGGGCGCGGGTGAACGGTGCAGGGCGCGAATAGCGCCCCGGGACCGGCGGAGCCCCCTCAGCGCGCCCCCCCCCGCCACTCACCGCACGGCGCGCCGTCCGCCGCCGCCCGCTCCTCCTGCACCAGCGGCGCCAGCAGCTCCACCACCCGCTCCTGCAGCTCGCTCAGGGCCCTCCGGAGCCCGCGCAGCTGGGCGGCCTCGCCCTCCTCCGCCGCCGGGTACGGCACCCGCACGGTCCGTGTCCTCCCGTCGCGGCCCCGCAGCTCCGCCACCAGATCCCGCCCCAGGCCCGGGTCCGTCTCCGCGACCAGGTCCGCCATCACCGCCCGTCGGTCACGTGCTGGCCGCGCGGGGCGCCCCGCCCCGCGGTGACACACCGCCCACGGTCACGTGGGGCCAGCGCGATTCCGCTTCCGCTGTGGCGCCCCCTGGCGCCTCCTTGGTCCCGTGTTTCGCGCCTCGCTTCGCGCTCCTCGGCCTTCCCGGCCCGGCGATGGAGGCGGCGGCTCCGGAAGGCACCGAGCCCGGGAGCGGCGGGAGCGGCTCAGAGGAACCCGTAGTGTCCCTGGCGGAGGTGCTGGCGGAGAACGAGGAGCTGGAGAAGGAAGCGCGGGCCGTGCTTGGGGGCAGCGACCACGAGCGCTGCAGTTACTCACAGGTGGGGGCGGGGCCGGG
>WAAE01018978.1:75792-126856 GCA_013400495.1 Nicator chloris
CCTGGGGACGCGGGGCGGGGCGGGGCAGCGCCCGTCCCCTCATGCCGCCGCCGGTCGGTGTCTCCCGCAGGGCGCGGTGAAGCGGCAGGCGCTGTACGCCTGCAGCACCTGCACGCCGCCTGGCGCCGAGCCCGCGGGGATCTGTCTGGCCTGCAGCTACGAGTGCCATGGTACCCATCGCCTCTTCGAGCTCTACACCAAGAGGTACGGGCGCGTGGGCGGGAGTGGCTGTGTAGGACCCTCACAGCTCCCGTGGGTCTCGATGAACTGCTGGGAATTTTTAAGAATACAAAACCCAGCGTGTTCTCGCTTAATATAAACCCTGAAACGCTACGTTTTTCTTTCCAGGAATTTCCGCTGTGACTGTGGAAATAGCAAGTTCAAAAATCTGCAGTGCAAGTTACTCCCGGTAAGTTCAGACAGGTTTCAGGCATTTGGAGTCATAATAACAATCTTGGAAGGTTGGTGCCTTGCCTCAGCCAGTGCTGACTCATGCGATGCCTCCAGTCTTCCCAGAAAGTTAAAAAAGGTGGGAATAGTACAGCAAGGTGTAAAACTGTTGAGGAACCAAACGGAAATGCTGCAAGGAGAAGGAACATTTGGTCCTTGTTGTCCATGAGTGCAGCAGTTCTGCATCCATGGTCAGCACACTTACAGAAGCAGGTTGTGGTGTTTCTGCACTAAGACATCTCATTAGCTTTAAGCTGTTTCAGAGTAACCTTTTGGGGTGCAATTTTGCAGTTGCATTAAGAAAATTTAAGGCTGTGCTGCTGTCAGAGGGACAGTTCCCTAGTATTTTGTCACCAGAACCTACTGATGGGATGTTTTTTTACTGTGTTAAGCTGCCTATACTTCTGTACTTGGTGGGCATTTTGGAGTTGTCAAGTAGCTGGCAGTCTTCTGGGAAGCAGCAACAGGATGCTGCATAGCTTGCTTGCAGTGGTGCTCCCAGGATAATAACAGTCCAAACATCGAAACAGACAGAGCAATGGTTTTGTGTATGCCTGTTTTGTTCAGAGGGAGTTGAAATGGATCCAGAGCTAGTCAGCAAAGTCACAGTGCGGTAAGCCCTACAGAGAGACACTGACAATTTTAAGATGTTACCATTTCTCATTTGAGTCAATGAAATGGACCACGTAATTGTTCTTTCTACTTCAGTGAAAATTCAGTTGTACAGGTTAAGTGAGCTTCAGCATCTGTCCATTAATCTGACACCACATTTGTCATTTGTTACTAAGGTGAGCAGACTGTTTTTTCTCTTTGCTTTTGAACTTTAGCATTCCTCATGTGCCTTATCTGCTGCTCAGTGTTAAGCAGAGGCGTCAGGAGAATATCTTTCTTTTTGTGTATTCATGCTGATGAAAATAGTGATGCTTTTAGGAATTAAGGGGGAACAGAAAGTTTTTACTGCCTTCTGTTTTTTACTGTATTGTCTATTGAGACTTTTTCCTCTTTTCTCCTAGGAAAAGGGCAAGGTGAATTCAGGAAATAAATATAATGACAATTTCTACGGATTGTACTGTACATGTAAAAGACCTTACCCTGATCCTGAAGATGAGGTAAATACAAAATCCAGTAGTAGTCATATATAGATGGTATTTATGTTAGATGCTGTCTAAAGGGTGGTCACTGAGCTGCTTTTCAAGGAAGATCACACTTCAAGAAATCTTATGTTCCATATTGATTGTCATGTGTTGAATGAAGTAATTATTTGATAGGGTTTTTTAATGGTAAAGTATGTTTATGCCTTATAGACAGATAAGGAGGAGAAGTCATCATTTGGACAAAATGGTGCTGCAGCTCCTGAAGTTGCAGAGTTCTCCTAGGGGACAGGATTATCATCATCTTGAGAAATGTGGCTAGTACACAATAAACACGTTGCATGTGTTAGGAGAGACAGCACCTGCTTCCCCATGCCTGCAGCACTGCTCTGGCAAGGCTTCTGGGACGGGGAGAGTCTGTCCCGTCCTGTAGCACTAGCTACAGTCCTTGATGCTAGCCAGAACACTTTTTTGTGTCTCACATACTAAAACACAGCACTGGATTTGCACTGTGCATGCTATTGTTTGGAGTCACAGAAATCACGTGTTTTAAAGAACAGGGAAGGCACAAGTCTTTCAAATACAAAAAAAAGCGTTTTATAAGCTCCCCTCTCTGAAGTTCAGACACAGCTAAAAATATTTCTGAAGGAATCATTAATAGTTGTTTCATAACAAAGCACTTCAAACTGTCCTGTATGGTGACCAGTTAAGTTCGGTTCTGGCATCTTTCACAGGCCTGATGACAGTGTGAATATCAGTATCTTACTTCTGCTGAGCTGTCTATTTATGCATTTCTGCTTTATAGGAAGAAGGATATCAGTATTAACTTTTATTAAGTATGTTAACTTTTATCAGCTTTCTGTGAGAAAGTCTTGCCCTACTGGGAAGACTGGTTTTGTAGTAATAAATGGGATTTCCACAGCCTCAGTCATAGGAGAGATGACATGTGCTGTTGAGCCTGAGGGAAATTGACTAACAAAGCACTAGCTACTTATTAATGGCAGCTCCTTGTGAGGGATGAAGAGGGAAATGCAATTCAGCTGAGCAGGATTTGTATGATACTACAGTTTGAGTCTTGTGAAAGATTCCGGAGGTTGCTATTAATGCTAATAATATAATTGTTCATCTAGATTCCAGATGAGATGATTCAATGCATAGTTTGTGAAGACTGGTTCCATGGAAGGGTAAGGAGACTATAAATAGCAGAACTGCCATTTGCTCAGGAGCAGGTTGGTGTTGGTTAGGTTTGTATGGTAATTCTTATTTGGGAAGTTTGCTGTAGTTCTCAAAAGAGATCATTACATGAGTTCCAAGGCATTTGTTTTCAGCTTATGCAAAGGGGCATTGAAAGTCTAATCTTGCATTGCTGGCCACTCCAGTAAAAAAATACTGGGAAGAGCCCTGCCTTTTTGAAGGTTACCACTGCAGAATAAAGTAATAACTGTAACTATCTCTTTAATTAGAAAACTCAAATCAGTATAGTTGGTGAGGAAAAGATTCTTACTGAGGTATGTCATTATCAACTACCTGAATAGTTCTTCATTCGAAAGAATGCCTTTTAAACTCCTAGTTCCTTAAAGTAGCAAGGAACAGACTGTGCTGTTCATTCCTGATCTCAAACTTTGGGGAAGTCTTTAGAAAGCAGCCAAGCACTGTAGTGAGTGCCCTACTTAATGGGTAAGCATTAAGGATTCAGCCTCTTTTGCCTTGAAGGGCCCAAGTGAAATTCTGTGTTTGAAGTTGCAGGATCAAAGAGTAAAAAAAAGATGATTGGCTTCAATTATGGGTTCTTGTAGATAAACTTCTTTTGTATTAACTGTATGAATGAAGAGTGTTATGCTGCATACTATGAGCTTTGCAGGAATGCTTTTTCAGAAGAAAGCCACTAAGTACTTTTAATTGCCCAAATAGTTCTCACCAATTTATAGACAGCTTTGGGACTTAATTCTTCTCAAGTTCAGTATGTGATCAATATGGATGCTTCACTACTGTGTGCTTGCTTCTTTCTGGCAGCATCTTGGTGCAGTTCCCCCTGAAAGTGGAGACTTCCATGAAATGGTGTGCCAGGCCTGCATGAAACATTGCCATTTCCTATGGGCTTATGCATCACAGTTAGCAGGTAAAGAAAGTTAGGAGATCTGAGCCAGTATTTTGTGAGCATGTTTTTCTCGTACATGGTTGGTTAATGACATAATACTGGTTTTAAGTGGTTGGAAAAATGATACTCATTAATTATATAGGACAATCATCTTCAGCAGTGGAACATTGGGGTGGCAGTAACTTGTGTAAAAAAAAAAAAGACAGTTTTCTTTCTTAAATCTTAATTGTGCTGCTTGCTTTTAGTTACTTTATCAAAGATGTCTAGCACAAAATGGATGAAGATTTAATACTTGACTCAAGGAACTTAATTTCTAAACTGGATCAAAGAACTGAAGAGCCATCCTAAGGGAAACAGTGAGACAAACAATTCTTACAGATGCTTTGAGCAGCAAAGAGTGAATGATAGAGTGACCTGAAATGAATATGTTTAATGTTAATCTGAGAAGGGCTGGGGCTGTGCTCAGGACACACGTTCCCTGTGGTCACACCAGGCCTCTCTCAGCTCTGTGGACTTAATAGGATAGATTACTTGATTTCTGTGGAAAGAGCTAGTTTCTCATAGTCTCCTAAAAATACTGCTTGTATCAACTGCTGATAAATTTCTTGTGTGGCCAAAATTTCAATGGAATTTTCAAGGGTGGCTATCTGGATGTAAATAGTACAGAATGGAGTGTTAGTGTGTGTTTTTGGTTTTCCTCCGTCTAACCAGCTTTGTCACAGGGCACATATTTGAATTGGCATCAAAATAGAAACTTGTTTTAAATAAACAAGAGATTAGTGTATTTAGTCTGTGGTGTTGTTTTTGAGGTGTGTTTGGAGAAAATGAAAAACTCTGACACAGTCAGCAAAAAAGCAGGTGACAGTTACTGAAACTGTGATAGCTAGCAAGGGGTGTCAAGAAGGACAAGCATCTTAGTAAAGAACTCTCAAACTGTGATACCCTCTTACCTCTCCTAGGGCTTTGATTTTGGGAAGCAGAGTGTTTTAGAATAGGAGAAGCAGAGAGAACGTCTGTAGTGACCTGTACTTTTTGTGGCACAGTATTTTTACTTGTGGGTATGTATCTTCCAGTTCCTCCTTTGAGCAAAGCAAACTCCCTTGAAGATGAAGGGATTGTCCTGAAGGTAGAGGAAAGTGAAGAGCAGAAGAAAGAAATAAAAAAAGAAACTGGAGTGGAACACCATGAAACAAAGGAGGAAAAGCAATCGGAACAATTTAATGAACCATCCACTAGCTCTGGGTCTGCCTGTCCTGAGGTAAAAAGTACCTTCTTTTCTGACCTGCACATCTTCACGCTGCTGATAGCTGAAGTGAAGCCCACCTTGCTTTGTGCAGGCTCAGGGAAGGGCTGCTGTGTTCAGTCTGTTCCCATGTTCCTCTTCAGTCACTGACCCTTCAGACCTGCAGTGTCTGTGGAGCACAGCGTAGGCTGTGGAACAGGGCTGTCAAGAGGTGTAATGTCTGTTTGCAAATGGGCTACATCTGTCCCTTCTTCTGAGCCACCTGGCCAGTGCACTGAGGTGACTTCTGTTTGTTCCAATGCCTGGTGTAGCTGCATTTGCATGATGGTCCAGCTCCGAGTTCTTAAATGCTTACAGTTACTGCACTAAATGTCTACAGAAATTTCCCATGGAAATTGCAGAAACCATATCAGAATTCTTATGTGGATGGTAATTTAGGTTGTTTATAAAAATAAATGTGTTTGAGACAAAAGAAAATTCTTGCCGAAGGCAAAGAACATGCCAAAAAGAATAGGGTCTCTTTGAAGTGATGTTATGGAGTGCTGAACACTCTCATTTTCATTCAGGTAGTTACTAAGAGCGAGGAGCCAGTCTGCAAACTGAAAGAGCTCCAAAGCAAGCCATTTGTAAAAAAAGATACTGCCACCTTTTGGCCATCGAACTGGAGGAGCAAATTATGCACTTGTGAAGACTGTTTGGTATGTATGTTCTCTTCATTACCATCACAGATGTGGGAGAGGCAGGGAGGAGCTCCCAGACAATCATTGAGGAGAAGCTTTAGGTAAAATCTGTGTAAATATTCTTAAAGATGAAACCTTCCTTCACTCCACATAAAGATTCACACTGAATCCTATGGAATTAATATAGCATGAAAGGGCTTCTAAATGTTTGTATTTTGTTTACTGCTTAAATCCAGTGTTGCTTGGAAGTTGTTATGAGGAGACTCTGAAATACTCGATACAGATATTCACCGTATTATTTTTATTGTTGTTATTTGTGATACTGAACACAGTGGGGGTTGGGGGAGAGCACGTCTATCTAAGAAGTTTTTTCACATAAAAGTGAATTTTACTTTATTCTCCAGAAAATGTATTCAGAGCTTGAAGTCCAGTTCCTGACAGACGAATGTGACACTGTCTTGGCCTATGAAAATAAGGGTACCAGTGACCAAGAGACAGAGAGGAGAGATCCTTTAATGGACACCCTTAACAGTATGAACAGAGTCCAGCAAGTGGAACTCATCTGTGGTAAACACAACTTCATTTTTAGAATCTGCCCTAACACACTTTAACTGAACAGTTTGCCACAAGAGATTGATATCAGGCCTTGCAGTGTAGTGTCAAACAATTTAGGAGTAACATGCAGACAACTGTATGACAGATTGCACACCTCAGTCAGGCCTCTCTGGCCCATCATTACAACTTAATTCACAGTGACACACTAGATGGAGTGTGAACTTTCACCCTGTTTAATATCTTAGATACTGTAATGATAGTGATTTATTGTAATGTGAATATTTAAACATTAATTTGAATTTTAATTTTGCTGTCTGGGTGATTCATCTTCCCCTGCTCTGTTTGGCAGTTTCCTGTTGGCTGGGCAGTGCCAGCCAGACGTCCCCTGTAGCTCTGCTGCAGAGCATAGTGACCAGGCAGTGCTGAGGTGTTTTATACCTGGAGCTGTGTTTCTCTCTTCCAGTCAGGGCTCTGCACTCTGGCGAGAGCAATGTCCCAATCCTGAGTTACAGGCTGGGCCTTTCCACCACGACCCACACACGCTTTTGCGGGGGGAACCTGGGAGCAGGGGCAGTCTTTTAGTTAATTGTACTAATTCACTCACTGATCTCTATACCCTTCTCTGAAATCAACCCAAACAGACACTCACACTACATAAATTAGTCTCATAAATTATTAGGCTTCTCATGTTTACATTAACATTATGATTATTATTATTGTTATTTATAATCTAATTCAAATCTCGATTTGTCTGAAGTAAAGCTAACAAATGACAAGAGGAAGTAGAACAAGTTGTGTTCTTGAGCCAGTGTTAAACTAAAACTGGGTATCTTACTGTTTTTGTTTTCTTTGCCTTTGCTTTGACATCCAGAATACAATGATTTAAAGACAGAACTGACTGACTATCTCAGGAGGTTTGCAGATGAGGGAACGGTAAGGTGCAACTTCCAGAATTTGTTTGCCAGAAAATGCATTTTAAAGAACTGTTGAGGGCTGGGTGGTGCCTACCTTGAAGTTCTGTTGTAATTTTTTTTCTTGTCTGTTGGAGTTGCTGGTACTGCAGAAATCAGAAAGCCCTTATTTCATTTGAGTTTAACGATTCCTTAATGACATTGTTGCAAGATAATGGGAACTTTACAGAAATCTGTCTGCAAGGTACTGAGGACAGTTCTTACATTTAAATGAAAGTTCTGTTGCTCTTGGTAAGATATTCAGGAAGAAAAGCTCTTAAATTTTCTGATTTTTCTTAGATTGAATCTAAACCCTAAGAAGAATAAGGACTGATTATGATTGTTAGTCTTGTCAGTTGTTTTCCTGCAGGAATTTGCATGCTGTCATTGACACTTGCATTGTTTTGGCTGACTTGCTGTATTGCCATTCTTATTTACATTGGAATGTAAAGAAGAGAGCTAGTGAAAATCTTGCTTTTTGTTAAATTGTCTGATGGTAAAACCAAGAGGTCAAAGTCATTAAAATAGCATTGGGAGCTTTGCTCCATGTGTTTGTTCTGCCTTTGGGGAACTAGTTTCCCTGTTTGTATTATCTACAGTAGAATTTGGGCATTAATCCTCTCTGCCAGGTGCAACAGGAAAGCTGTACCAGAGAAATTTCAGGGTATTTGCTTTTCTGTGCTTTGTGTATTATGTGTGGAGATAAAACAGGATCCTTTAATTAAGCTCTTGCACCACAACTTGGGTTTCATACTGCTTCTCCTAGGTGGTTAAAAGAGAAGACATTCAGCACTTCTTTGAAGAATTTCAGTCTCGGAAAAGGCGACGGACTAACAGGATGCAGTACTACTGTAGTTAGACTGAGAGGGTTTGGGTCTGAAAGGACAACTGGCAAAACAATGTTCACTGGCAAACAGAAAAGGCATCTGTTTTTGGCTTCTCATCAAAATCCACCTGTCCAAGAAACATCATCATTTTGTCTTATACTTCCTTCATTTGTAGCACCTAAAACATGTTCTTAGCAAATCCTTACACTGCACTTAGGGGGATTTCAGTACCGATCAGCTTTGCATTCCCGTGAAAGCCAGCCTTGTCTCCAGGGGAGGAAGGCTGGTACCGGAGCAGAGTGTCCTGCAGCTTCCTGTTCGCCTCTCCTCTGGTTACCGCCAGGGCCCGGAGCCGTGGCGGTGCTCAACCCGCCCGGGCTCCGCCCTGCCCGGCCCTCGGTGGCAGGGAACCGCTCCCGGCTTTCCTGCTTGAATGGCTCTGTCTCCTCCCTTCGGGCTGTAGCGATTCTGGTGAGGGCCCCAGCACCGAGGAGGTGCCTGTTCTGCCCTCAGGGGCTGGGGCAGACCTGGCTGTGGCTGAAGCCAGCGCTGCTGCCTGCCTGCTCCCGCTGGGGCGGTGCTCCCCGGGCTGCTCGCGAATGGGAGAGCAGAGCTTAGGCTTGATGCAAGTGTTATGTCTGGTTTTATACATTAAAAAAACCTTATTTCTATTGGACTGGGATGGTTTCCGTGGTAAAAAAATTGTCAGATGATCTTAATTCACTCATCAGAACATAAACAATAGCTAGGAGGAGGTACTAAATTACAAACTAAGCATGGGGGCGGGTTTGTTATATGCTTCGATTTTAAAAAGTAGCCTACAGCAAATTCTTCTACTTTATAAATGTTGCTGAAAACCCTGCAGCATCCTGGTATTTTGCTACAGTATGGAATGTTCTTTTTATAACCACTGTGATAATCATGAGACAGGAGATGTTTCACTGACTTTTAAGACTACACTTAGCTGCAATTAAAAATTAAGATTTTTTAAGTTTGGAGCCTAATGTAGTTAGACCCCAAAACATACAATAAAGTTCTAGTTTTTGAGGATTTCTATATCACGGGGTACTATTCTGCTTCCATGTTAATGGTTTTTACAACGCAAAGGTAGATTTCTATCATTCTCACTATTAATGTTTCTGACCACTTTATTTACAAACAGTAGTTTAGCATAGATGCTCAGCTGAGCAGTTTGATAGAACATAGAATAGTCTGAGTTGGAAGGGACCCATCAGGATCATTACATTCAACTCCTTGCCCTGCACAGGACACCCCAAGAGTCACACCATGTGCCTGAGAGCGTTGTCCAAATACTTCTTGAACTCTGTCAGGCTAGGGGCTGTGACCACTTACCTGGGGAGTCTGTTCAGTGCCCAGCCACCCTCTGGGTGAAAAACCTTTCCCTGATACCCAACCTAAACTGCCCCGGCACAGCTTCAGGCCATTCCCTCAGTCCAGTCACTGGGCACCACAGAGGAGAGATCAGTGCCTCCCCTTCCTCTGCCCCTCACAGGAAGTTGTAACTGCAGTGAGGTCTCCCCTCGGTCTCCTCCAGGCTGAACACACCAAGTGACCTCAGTTGCTTCTCATACAGCTTCCTCTCAAGGCCCTCCTGGCCTTCCTTTGGACACTCTCTAATGGCTTTGTATGTATTTTATATTGTGGTGCCCAAAACTGCCCCCAGCACTGGAGGTGGGGCCGCCCCAGTGGAGAGCAGAGTGGGACAATCCCCTCTCTGCACTGGCAGGCAGTGCTGGGCCTGATGTCCCCAGGAGATGGGTGGCACTCCTGGCTGCCAGGGCACTGCAGACTCATGCTCAATGTGTCATCAACCCCCAGGGCCCTTTCCTAGTTGCTTTGAAATTTAACTCTGGGTATTGTACATGCTCTTTTTTTTTGGGTAGCAACTGTTACGGGAGCTGTAACTGCACATCTTAACTACAATATAAAAGTATTAAAAGAACTGTTCACTGTGTACTGTCTTGTTTTCTCTCAGTGCTGCTATAGTGTTTTGTTTCCATCCACAATCCAGACAGACACAGGGAGCCCAGGGATAACCTGTTAGCCAAGCCACCAAGGTGCATAGTGGGGGCTAGTCAAGCCCAGGATTCCTAGACCTTTGTTTCTACCAGACTCAGGTGTGAAAGAATGGATTGGAGCCTGCTGGCAAGTAGAGTTTAGAGCAGGACAGGGTCATGTTTCCTCTGTGTTGCAGTTTCTGTAATTCACTGAAGGAGTGGGGGAAAGGGTACCCAAAGGCAATTGTGTCTTCCACGGGAAATAAAAAAGCAGTGAAAGGCCCCAGTGATCACAGAAACGCTTTATGGCCCAGAGCCAGCCTTACTGTGCTTGAGAAAATACAGCAGTGATGGAAGGAGTGAGTTCAAATGTACAATTCCTGTGGCTCCAGTTGCAGAGCACAGGGCCCACCTGGAGGGACCCAGCTCCAACAGTATCCCTTCCCAATGCCAAAAGCCTCCCCTTAGCAAAGACATCAGGCATCCTCTCCTCTGAGGCTGGCAGGCTTAAAAGCACTCTTGCAAAGTGACAGAAAGCCTGTAACAAAAAACGTTAAAATGTTCTAATTTAGGAAGCTCTTGGGACTCATCTTCCTGGGTGTGGGAGTGAAGGTGTCAGTAATTAACATGTGGGACCACATAGTCCTCCCTCTCCTCACCCACCTGTGCTGTGTCAGGATGTAACTCGCAGAATTTTGCTCTCCTACATCAGTGAGACCAGGCAAGTGGCCAGATGACACTTCTGAACTTTAGTCATTGCTCTGAAGCAGTGAGGCACTTGTTTCTGAGACACAGATGTAATGAACAGTCGGCTGAACAGTCGGCAGGGAAACGGCAACCTGGGAATGCTGGGTACTGAACACATCAGTCCAACTGCTCTGAGGAGAAAATGAACACTCCTTGCATCCAGGGCTGCGCCCCAAGGCTCAGCTCTGAGCAGCTCTATTGCCTTTCGCAAGGCATGGCCTCAGGCAGTCAGGCTCTAGCCAGAACTCAGAGAACTACTTTACTGAAATGCTTTTCATTTTTATTAACTGCCTGAGCAGAGTGACCAATTTCAAATCCCTCTTTTACACTGGCTTATATCACGTCTTTGGTGTTCACAGCATAATTGTGCACCTTTTTTCCCAAAAGCTTTTACACTTGGAGGGTGCCTTTCTTTTTGTACTGCTGGGCTCCTTTCCCCAGCCCTGGCCACTGCAATCTGGAGTGAGCAGGGCAGGGTGGTGGGTGCAGCCAGGCAGCAGCAGCTATGGGGAAGCAGCCACACAACCACATTCTATACAAGCCATTTATTTGAAATGCCAACTATACGTAGGATAAAGTCAGTGTTACATGCTTCTCAGCAACAGTAGAAAAATAGAACCAGTGAAAACCTTTTTACAACTGTAATGGTACTCAAAAGAGAAATGTATTGTTTTACAATGCATCACACAAGACTAGAATTCAAGTTTGGAGGTACCTAAATAAAAATACTATTTTTTTTTAAAAAAACCACTATGTACAATTGAAGCGTAAACAAGTTTTACAAAGTACTGGTTATGCAGGTTGTAGAAAAAACACTTGCATAGGACATGAAGTCAGTTTAAGAAAGTTTTCTGAGCCTTTAGCATAGAAGGCACTTGACTTTATACCAATAACAACACAAGGACAAGAAACAAATCCTTAACACTGCCAAGGGCAGGGCTGCCTTCTGGCAGTACAGGTAATTACAGAAACCCCAAATGTGGTTTTGCAAGTTTCCCTCTAAGCTGTTCCTGCATCCAGCAGGGCTCAGCACCACCTCTACCACAGAAGCATAGAATTATTAGAACAGTGCCTCAAACAGCATTAGTGTTCTTAAAAAAAAAAAAAAAACCACAACAAAAAGCCCCCGAAAAATAACCAAAACAACCAAACCAAAACCCCACACAAAACACCAACCCCCCTATGCCCTCCCCCTTCCCAAACCCAAACCAAAGAAACCCCAAAAGACGTACATTTGGGACATTCTGGAACCAAAACCCAAGGCCTACAAGTACAGGTGGCCACAGCCTTAATTTTCATAAGTGAAAATCCTGAAGAACAGGAAAATACAACATGAAACTGCCAATCAACACAGCAGTTACTAATACACAACTACAATAATTCCTTGGAACAACAAAACATTTCAAAGGAAGAATGTGTTTTAGGAATTAAGTTATTCATCCATATATTAAGGAAAAGAGGAGTTGGGTTTGGGGAAAGGGGAATAAGACCTTTTTGCATGTTGCTCACGAAAATGCAAGTCTGAGCTCTCTCTTTAATAGAACAAGGAGCATGAGTCTCTCTCATTCAAAAAAACCACTTCTACCTCTATCCTCAAGCAAAATAGTCAATAACTGTCATCTCCATCTAATTTATAGGAGGAAAAGGTGTCAATTTCCAGCCTAATCAGAAAGTGCTTCATGTAAACAAGGAGCTTCTGCACCAAAGTTTCAGTAGACAGAACAAGGAGTAGCAGGTAGCACAGGTACGTGTGGTGTGTGAGTGAGATGTAGGATGAACACTGGCTTCTGAATAATGCTGCCGTGAAAAACGGTCTCGCCCCTCTGCACATCCCAAGTAGGAAATCCTGCTCCGGAGTACAAAAACAAAGTTCCAGTAATTCAAGAAACCCTTTTCCACTTCAAACCAGCTGCCATTAGCTGCCATCTTCTTCCCAATTCAAAATATGCAAGTGAAAACACGGATTGTCTACATGGCCTGATTGTCTTTGCGGCCTCAGAAGGACTTGTCTTTCATTCTGCATCTACTTTTAAACACTTTATTAATTCTTTTTTAATACTGCTCAGTTCCTGAGACTTCAGAAACAATTCTGTATTCTAAAACACAGACATGTCCTCCCCAGAGGCATTTCTCACCAGCTTATTCCAAAGCCAAAGCATTTCATGATTTCCCTCAAACCATAACCTCAAAACTCATCTTCATCAGCCACACCCCCCCCTAAATTTCAAGCTTTAAAGTTCTATCTGTAGATCTCAGTCCCACCTCTGCCCAAGTACACAGTGCCACATCAAACTATGATAATCAAAATAGTTTTCCTGAAGTACATCTATCAGTTTTAGGCAAAAATATTGAGAATAGTAAGTTTTCTGAGGACAGCTGTAATTTTTTAGTAGTTAAGCTGCCAACACACATGATGCAAGTCCAGGGAGTTTTGGGGTTCTTGTGTGTGCTGAAAGTTACTGGTTCTAGCGAGCCGGTCTCATGCTGGTGAGGGTGAGACCCTCGTGTGCAGATGGAGCTAGGCAGTCAGACAGCACTGTGCTCACATCTTCAGAAGAAACCTAACGAGCCTCAGCCCCTTAACCTGCAGCAGCACCATCCCCCCACTGACAACTTCTTGCATTTAACTATGTTCTACACCACAGTCCCACGGAAATCCCACAGATGGATGATGAAGCCAGGACAACCCAGTGCCTTGACTGTGGGTAAAAAAACAAGACAAAAAAAGCTGACAGAGGAAAAAAAATCTCCTCTCTCCCACAAGACACATCACCTGCAGAGTTTAGACAAGTTTCTGCTCCAATCCTACACCATGCTTTCCATGGCTGCATCTCAAAAGGAGCACCTGCAGAATTACCACGGAAGCAGGTCTATAGATGTGTCTGCAGGAGACACAGGGTTTATTGGTTCCAAGACTCATATCTTCACTTATCTAGAAGCTATTTGGTAGCTTGGAAATGCAGTATTCAATATATTTCAGTAACACTGTGTTGTTACTAGGCCCTTCATACTTTAATGAAACACATTAGCTAAGAATATGCCATCAACTAAAACCAAAAGTAAAGTTGCAGCAAGGTTTCTGTTAAACAGTATTAAGCAGTTTGAGCTGCAGGAAACAATTCAACCTAACCTTAAAGCAGTCCTTAGGTCATACCTGGGACTATGCTTTCCTGATACAGGGAAATTCACTATAGAAACTGCATTTAACCCCCACCCCCAAACAGGACTTTACCAGCAATCACTACTCTGCAGTTGCATCAGACATCCTGAATGCAATGAATTTGTTGTTAAAACTGCACAGGGAGTATTAAGGATGTACTTCATAATTGTAACCCTTCCCAGTGCTCTGCTGAATCCTGCCCCCATGGCAGGAGCCAGCCCAGATCAGCATCCTTCCCTCCTCACATCCTGTTAACAGGGGAATCTCATTTCTATGCTTTCAAAAAGCAAATCAGGCAATGGAGGTGTAATTTAAGAGTGATTTTACACGTGTGTGATGCTGAAGCAGTGACTCTTCACTTGGGTTCTGCTCACAGAACAGCTGCACCTGTGGGGCCAGGTAAGGAACACTGAACAATGGCACTGAGAGTGAAGCCCTTTTGTAAGCACAGGCAGGAGAAAGCAAGGCCAGGGGCTGTCACCCCAGCACTGCCAGGGAGGGGAACCCTCCCACGTGTTCAGGCAACAGCAAAGGTTCTTTGCCTTGTGTTCCTGACACCCCACGAGTTAGCAGGAATCCGCTCACCTGGTCTTTGCTTACCCGTGGATCAGCAGCTGGAAGAACGAGTAATTACTGTAATTTTTACAGTATCCTAGACTTATTTCTAAATGGGCAAATCAGCAATTCTAGTCTGTCTAGTAAGTGCTTCCTGCTTCCAGGTGATCAGGGAGTCCTCCGTGGTCACAGCTGAAACAGAAGTAAACAGACTCCAACTGTCATATTCCAGTGAATTTCACAGGAAATTTGGATTCCTAAATATCCCTCTTGGGATTCTTAAAACCCCAAATATAATTCGTGAAGTGGGTTTGCTATGTATATAAAGATAAGACCAGCTGCCAGAACTTTTCAAACACAATATTAGATTGGATTCTTGCCACAGTCGTAAAAATCAGGAAGATTTCTATCTAAACAAACAAAAAAAAATCCAACTAAAAGTGAAGGTTTTTTGATGTGCTGTTCTTTGGAATTCCTATAATTAAAAAATAAACGCACTGTTATTATCTCATAAGAAAATACATTTCATAATGTGCAACCCAATGCACATAGGGAATCGGCATGTGAAAGGGTAAATGCAAAAGTATGAAAATACAGTCCTTTAAATGTGACATTAAAGTTTAACATATTAGTACAAAACTAATACACTAAAATAGATGTACAGGTGCAAAAGGCTACCAGGTTGTAGAAAAAAGGTACCAGTTTCTGTTTTTTTAAAAGGCTTAATTAAATCTGCTCCAAAAAAAAAAAAAAAAGCAACAAAATAAAACCAGAAGCAGCTTTAAAACCCAACTGATAACATGCTGTCTCTAATAAAGCAATGTATGTACAAAAGAAGGGAGCAAAGCTGATTTTTTCTGCTGGCATGAAAGAATTTCTCTGACAGAAGTCAGGCCAAAAGTTGCAAGGAATGGGATGTTTACAACTCTTAGGCACAGAGAAATACTGGAGGTTGCTTTCATAGGGCAGATTTTTTGTAGAGGAAGTCTGGTTTGTTTGGAGACCTCCTTCCTCTGCTTACTCCATCTTCTCTTTCCAAATCTGCATTTCTCTGTGCTCCATGTTCCAATGGCTCATCATCTGCCAGTCTCCTACTGGGTCTCTCTTCTGGCACGTCAGAGTTGTATGCAGAGAGTGAAGCTCTGTTGGAGGTTAGCCCATAGGTTAAATCCGTTTCCATTTTTGTTCTTCCCCTGACGTGGACAGGGCCATTCCCAGCATTTTCCTGGGTAGCCAGTGCCAAGTCCAGTCTCTGGGGAGGTTGTTCTAAGACATCGAGGTGTATTGGCTCATTCTTTTGCCTGTGTTGATGCCCATCTTGTGAGAGCAGGTATTCCCTCCTAGAATCCTCTTGCTTTTTAGGAGATATCTGGGAAGGTAGATAGGCTGACTTTAAGCCACTTGGTGATGCCTTATTGTGGCTGTACAGATCTGGGCCAAAATAAATGCCTTGTGAAGGCAAAGGACTGTGCCTGTTGGGTGCTGGAGTAGAGGGTCTGCAGGCAGCATTAGAGAAGTCATAGAAGTCGGGATATTCCTGCGCATTTTCTCGAGCATCTATTTTTTGCTCTATTGCATGTTTTTTCCGAGAAGTAGGCATGTGTCTGTTCTGAATACATGAAATGTGCTGGGGTGGGCCAGGCCCTACCTCTGTAACCGCCTGGCTTAGCTCCGTGTCCACCGTGAGCTCTGGTAACCTTCTGTCTTTCAAGGACATTGCTGATACACCCATTGCGATGTCTGGCATCAGTTCATTTAGCAAGGGCTGAGTACACTGGAAAAGAAAAGAAATTGGTCCATGGAAACAAAGACAAGAGCTAAACACAAACTGTATTTAGGATGGTTTTTGTCATTCAAAATGGCATTTTCTTAGTCTGCTTTAGTCTTGCCAACTTCAGCCTGCAAGTTTCCTGCACTGTTTAAAGAACACATCCATCCACCAACCCTCACCTTCCTGCTTCTTTCCTTCATGAAGCTGTTGTGTCATAATTACAGCTCCTCTTAAATGCATCTTGCCTTGAATATGCAGTAAAGGACACTGTACTGCTGAACTTCCTAAAGGCAGGCCTGCTTTAAGCCACTTACAATTATCAAACCAAACAAGGTGCTTGGTGAGAGCCTAACAAATGTTTTGTCACAGCCACAGTTCCAGTGCAGGGAAGCCACGACACACACACGTCATCACTACAGACACAACCCTTCTGCTTGTGTTCCCCATTTTAAAGTAAGTAAACTGGAGACACGTGTGTAGGACAGCCTCAAGGCGTGGGGGAAGCACCACTACAGGGCTCATGAGACCCAGAAAGTACATGGAAGCTGTTGCCTGGCATTCTTCTCACCTACTCCATGCTTGCCTCAGTGCAGAATTGCTCAATTCAAAGAATTACAGCCTTCCAGACAGAGGAGTGAGAATTTCTACTTAGATTTATCATCTCTCATGAAAGCAACTTTAGTGATCATTGATTAATAGTAACTCAAAAATTGCAGAAAGAATACAGAACAAAAATATCACCTATATTAAGCCTATGCTCCCCCTTGCATTACTTATGGACATGTTCTAGCAGAAATATTTCTGATATGAAAAAGGCTACTATATTGATTCCTTAGGGAAGTCACTATTGATCAAAGGAGAATGACATGCTATGAATCCCACCTTTGACTAAACAATGACACACATTTCTAATATGAAGTTAAATATTTTATTCTAAAATAGAAAAGGAAGTGCAATATATTTAAGACAATAGCTAATGGGAAGAAAATAAAATCCATTTTTCCAATCAGAACTCAAGGATCAAATCTGCATCTAATGTGCCACAGCTATGCACTGACCGTTTTTTCACTGCAGAAATAAATTACCAGATTCTTCATTCAGCACTTCCTGTATTTCACAAAGCTATGTCTTTACTGGATATCTTATAGTTCACTGTTTTTATTGCATCATATTGCAGTTCAGCAATTATAATGACTGCTTTTAAATGCTGTAACAAACTCCTTTGTATCAGCAATTACCAATTTCTGCTTGCCATTTCCTTTTCAAATACTTCTCAGCTGTAAAGCTGTCATACTCTTCACACATGTATAAAGGCAACCTGTTTACTTCAGACTACTGACCTGTGAATAGCCAAATATCCCCTCTACTTCTACCTGTAAACTAGTGTTCAGTCTGTTACTGAAGTTGGCTTATGCTTTGTTTTAGCGTAGAGCAAACTACATTTGCCACACAAAGGGCGGCTGAGGTCACTTGGTCTGTCCAGCCTGGAGGAGACCCCACTGCAGTTACAACTTCCTGTGAGGGGAAAGGAGGGGCAGGCCCTGATCTCTCCTCTCTTGTGCCCAGTGACAGGACTGAGGGAATGGCCTGAAGTTGTGTCACGGGAGGTTTAGATTGGATATTAGAAAAAGGTTCTTCACCCAGAGAGTGGCTGGGCACTGGAACAGACCCTGTGGGTCCCTTCCAACACAGGATATTCTGTGATTCTATGACTTCAGAAGATTCCTGAGTGCCATTTGCCCCTCCAATAATGCTCCTGCCCTGGAATGTTCATTCTTCCAGGGATTAGGGCATGCCTTTGGGATAGAGAATGCTGACAGACAGTTCTGCAGGAAAACCTCCTAACCAACAAAGATGCTCATTTTATTTAAAAAAGCCATGTCACTCCATAATAAGAATTCTCTCCATCCAGCTCCTTCATGAGGTACTTTGAGCGGCCAGAAATAGGCAGAAGAGGAGAAACCACAACACTTACTACTTGTTTCTCAGCTGCCATCACTGCTGCTGCTGCCGCCACTGTTTGCCGCCCCAGAGCAGCGGTGTTGGTGCAGTCGGGAGGCGCTGCCTTCACGCCGGGCAGGTAAACGGGCGGCGCGGCTTTGGGGGCGGTGCGCGAGTGGAACAGCGAGTGGTTACACGGGTAAGAGAAGGAACGGGACGGATGTTGACTTGGCACCCTTTGTTTCCAGCCCACTTTGAACTGGTTATGAATAGGAGTTGCTGGTGGGTGGTATGGAGGTGGAGGAGGGGGCAATGGTGGATGGAAGGCCACGAAAGAGTCCAGTTCTGTAAACATGGTTTCTGCAGTGGGAGTGCTGTTGACGCGACATCGTCCAGACTGTCTCACTGTCAGCAGTGGGCTTTCATCCCCAAATCGCTCATCAGGAAAGAATTTGTGAGGATTCTGCAAAGGTAAAAAATCCAGCGTGTAACAAGACAAAGTAGGAAGCCATTCAGAAAAATCTTCTGAACTAAGACTCTCAGAAACATGCTAACACTGTAACTGCCTGGCTGTGTTACATACAAGCTCACCAACATTCAAGGTGACTACAGCTACCATGCACAATAGATTGGGGTTTTTCTAAAATAAGACAAGAAGCATCAGATTCACTGTAAGTTGACCAACAAATGCATTTGCTTTAGCACCAGTGTATAAACAGAAGACGGATTTTCAGTTTCCCAGTCCTGACATGCACTGTGCAGACCTACAGCAAAGTTACCGCTTTTTCTCCTCTCTTTTTAAGAATAAATAATAATAATAATAATCTCAAATTGAAAAAAAAATAGCTAACCTAAGAGAAAGTAGTGGAGAGCGTTTGGCACACCATGTCAAACCACGACATCTAGGTTTCAAGTTATGGGTTCTACTGTTCTCATCAACTCTCTCTTTAGCAGTTTTATTTTGTCCCCAAAATTTGTATTAGTAAGAGCCTCCTGAATGGCAGTGACTCTTGAGAAAACGATTTATACATTGCATTTACAGCTTTATAATCCAATATACATAAGAATTTATAATTATTGATAATTTATACATCTAATGCAGCTGGTGATTGCACGCGGGCAGTCACACAGGCATTTCAAAGCACTTGTGCACCTGCATGTACACGCAGCAAGTATCCCACTGCAGAGTACACAATCAAGTCCCTTCACGGTCTTACACAGCCGTCCTTCCTACCTGCAGGAGCTCAGCAGCAGCATCAGAGAGCCCAAATTCCCGCAGCACACGGATCTGGATCTCGTAACTGACGGTGGCGCCTTCCCCACAGTTCAGAGCGTAGGCTCTCTGCACCTGCTCGGTGTGGCGCAGCTCCTGCAGCCGCTTGATCATCTCTTTCACAACCAGGAGATTGGGAACTGGAGGGATAACAGACAATGGGGTGGGGATAAGAGAGAGTCCTTTTTTTCAACTGTGAGACAGTAAGTTTGATTGCAATGATTAGATTCATTTGGAAGGAAATATCTAACATCAGGCTGCTTTGGCTTTTTTTTTTTTAAGAAGCATTCTGCCAAGAACTGTTCAACTTATACGTGTTCCATGGAGCATCATTAAGCCACATGGGATAACACACCTCATACAGATGATAAAAACATACACCATTTCTCCAGCTTCTGCTAGAACGAGCCACGAACAGAGCTTTCTTTGTAAACCCCTTAGGATGCAGGAATTCCGTGATTTGAGGTGGGGGCAGGATATCTTAAATAACAACTGAATGTTCCCTCATGAATTGCACAGGCCAAGAATTCATTGATTTTTTTGGCATACACTTCATACTTCTAACGCAGTTCTATAATCACAAGACCATAACACCAGTATGTAACTAGAGAAGGAGCATTTTACAAAACTTACACAAACTGTAAGCCAACAAAAACCTGTTAAAATTATGTTGTTTTGTGTAGTCATATTGAAATAATTTTTTAAAGAACTATTCCAAAAGAAAGTCATGTATAATTTTGGGTATTTATCCTGTTGCAAAACTTTCTCATGCCACTTCTTACTGCTGTTTGATGATGAATGATATTTCTCTGTTGATGTTTCTGTCTTAAGGAAAATGTGCATATAAACAGAGAAGACAAATCCAGATCTCTGAGTGTGTAAGTCCTGGCATCTGATCCTTTACTAGGTTCACAAGTGTTATGTATTACCGTGACCAGATGTCCATAATGAAAGCTCATAAAAATTAAACTGATCATACAGCAAGAACAGTGTGAAAAGACATTTGCATTACAGAGAAGGAGAAAACCCAACACCACACAATTACAACTGGTCCCAATTTCACAAAGTTTACATTGGTACATGAAAGAGAAGTACATGTAGTGCAAAATACTCCCCCCTCAATGGAGTTCCTGTACTGAGAGGGGAGGGAAGGAACCCATTCTAACCATTCTTCAAGGCTTGTAGTTAAGTATTCTATGCTACTCTCCACACACTTAAATTCTTCTGAAAAATCCTGGTTTAGCAGCCAGATGTTTAGCTACAGCCAGCATTTTGCTAATACTTAAAGAAGAGGATCTAAGAGAAGTCTGAGGCAGTTCTCCAAACTAGTAGGCATAAAAATGATATAAGGTTTTCATTAAAAAATACTGTCTTCTCAAACCCTCATTTGTTTTGGGTTTTTTTACTATTATTCATGTGAAACACATGGAAGAAAGATTACATATATAAAAAAATACAATTCTCTTGGTCGCAAGATTTCTAATTCAGACTGAAACTGGAAAACGCGTAAAGAAACTCAACCACTTGCAAAACCTGGCCTCAAGTTAGAGCAGGCTTCAGCTGAACTCAATTTACAATAGTGCTGCAGAAAGAGCACTAAAACACACTGCCAGCAGGTTTGTGCAAATACAGTCCTCAGGCAGTGGGGGTCCAAGGAGAAGCCAGGGACAGACGGGGAACAGCCGAGCTGTGAAGCACCCCCTGTTCTGAGCCCGGCCCAAGGGCCACGGAGGTGATGCTGCCCAGCTCTCCCCTGGCATTCCCTGTGCTCCATCTATGCTTCAGGATGGATTCCTGCACAGCTTAGAGTTTGGGACAGGCTTTAATCTCCTCACATTAACTGGGCCCCATCTGCCCATTCTAGCAAAAAGGCACTGGCAGACCAATCAATTCTTTTGCTTAATGACAGGACTAAGCAAAGCAGACAGTTGCCAGGACACAATTGCTGTGCTCCAACTACTGGCCAGGCTCAGAGCTCATATCTATGTTCAAATCAAAGGACTGGCAGTAATTCCTACCTATTAAATTGTACAGAACCAAGATGCAGGGGAGTTTCAGACTGGTCAAGATGTCTCATGCTTCTTAAAAAAATAAGTATTTTTAAGAACCTGAAAACTTCGGCAAAACACTGAAGACCTCTGAGAACCTCGTGCCTTTCTTGACTTCTTTGGAAATTAAGATTGAGCAAAGTGTTGTCAAAGTCCTATCTTACATGAAATACTTTATATTCATGCTAAGTATATTTACACTTTTCTGGAGAGGGAAGTCCAAGTACTATAATGCACTGCTGAGATGCCACAGTTTTGCTGAGAGTTCCATTTCTAAACAAACAATTGGTACTTTTATCAAATTTTTCAAACAGAAGTTTTCAGAAGCTCTTTTGCAGCTTTATCAAGTTTCTTTCCAGACTACAAGCAAACAGAACAAACCATTTCACAAATTTTCCTAGAAATCTTATAAGTAAACAGTGTTTCAAATCTTCCTAACACTTCAAATTAAATTCGCTTGCAGCAATTTCAACCCATTACTTTTGTCCTGGCTCTAGCATCTCTATGAACAGTTTATCTACTTCCTTTCAAAATAGCAGACTGCAGACAGACATAATTGATATACAAAGAGCTTATAATATGTGGAATGCCATAGGCACAGCGTTTTCCACTGCCTTCACTGAATTAAAATTTAATCTTGGTCATTTAGCTATCTAATCCTGCCCTCCAAAACATCCACTGTCCCTTCCAACTTGTCATCAGTTGCAACTTTTGCCAGTGTTTTCTCTATGCACACTGAATATTAATGGGACAGGGGAAAGGCAGGAAGAGCTAGATGCTTTAGGAACTCCACTAGATACATTCTTCCAGTCTGACACCAAAAGATCATACGCATAAATGACAAAATATATTTAGTATATATTTTCTTGGCTTGCCTATGGGGAATGTCACACCAATCATCCTGAGGTCAAGAGAGGCCATATTTACTTGAGGCTATAAAAATGTACTCTGACACATTCTTCCACAAGGAACTAGGTTGGTTTGGCTTCAAAGCTGAAGTGGATTTGGTAAATTGAAGTAAACATGTTTTGAGTGCCCACTTCCAGTACTTTTCTGGCATATTTTGTTCAGCTGATTTCCTTATAATTTATGTTCTCTGGCTTTTGATTTTTGAAAGAAATTTTCCAGACTCACAGATCTTACCTATATTGGACAACGGGTTTGTAGAAAACTGAGAACCCTGTAGAAAATTCTGAGACTAGAGAGCCAGGCTCCAGCAAGTGTTCTACTGTGTTTAACCAGTCCAAGGATTTTGTTCTCTAACTAGTTACTCTGCCATCCAAAACCAGTTGGTATCTTTAGGATAGACCAAAGCAAAAGGACTATTCCTGGTACACAACTACTCTCCGAGGAAATGATGAAGTTCAATACCTGACACTCACTCTGCGCAGGCCCAAGTGCCCACACACTCCCAGGAGATCAGCTGGCACGGGAAGCCATCAGCAGCTTACCTGGGATCTCGTTGGCTATCACTGAGGGGGGACTGGTCTGGTTAGTGCTGACTTGCTGGTGGGTGATGACGTGGCAGCACTGCGGCACCGCGTTGTTCACCATGTACAGCGTGTCGGGCACGTTGGACATTCGCACCATCCGCAGGCGGACGAGGTCAGTTTGCTCCACCATCATCTCATCCAGCACCGACTGCAACGACAGCCACCAGAGCCTCCTGAGGCACTGCACACAGCCCACTGCCACTGCTGCAAGCACAGCCCCAGCGACACAAGGCCAGCCATGTCCACACCACAGCTACTTTGTCAGGTCACAAACAACAGCTGGCTTTTCAGCAGCATTTTCTAGCCCATTTTCCAGTCACAATCATAGCTCAGTTTCAGAGCTAAGAGCAGGCAGGAGAATGCTTTGGGAGGGATGCTTTGTTTATTTTAACCTGTCAGATTAGAACTGACCCTCTCGAGGCCAGACCCTCTGGACTTAAGACAATTATTGCCTATGAGTCTCAGCTTTCTCTGCCATTGAGTAGAAGGCACTAGCTTGAACATGAAACACGTTTTCCTCAGACAACTTTAAGGATAGAAAAAGATTTATGCCTACCCTTTGAAGATTCTTACTTAAGATCAAATGAATTTATTTCAAAAAACAGGAGACTAGCAAGGGAGTAAAAAAAAAAATCAAAAATCACTCATTCACAATTTTTTCATTTTACAATAATTATCTATAGGAGTAGTAAAGTTACCAGAGACTACATATGAGAGTCCTTCCTCTAAGGTTAAAAAGCTTTAAAATGCTTTAAAAACTATTAACAGCATGATATGAAACCAGTTCTAATAAGTAGGAATTCTGACAGGGGTATGAGGGTTGTTAGAATGCACTTTTTATTTTGGATAAATACTAAAGCACTCCCATAGCATATACCTGAAAATTAAGAGTCAAAGCTTTTATCATGTTTTTGTTAGTTTTAACAATCCAAGATACAAAGAGAACATTTTAACCAGCTAGTCTTCCTTTGCCGTTTTACTGCCAATTGGTGCTCTCTAACTGCTGTGCCCAAAATGCAAAGTAGTTTTATTTCTTCCCTTCCCTCACAGAGGACATCAACAACGTCTTATACTTTTAGAAAACATTTCCTCTCCTAGGCACAGGACAAAAGCTCCAAATTCACCAGAGTAGATGTCAGAGTCTGTAGGTGATGTGGATGTACACTGCTTCAACTAACTATCTAGTTCTGCTGTCACCTGCACTGTTGGGACTCATAAGATCTCACCTCAACTCAGAGCTACCTGAAATGGTGGCATTGGTCAGTGACACAAAAGGCTCCCAATCTGTCAAACAGAACATGGCACATTCCTGCCCCACATGGCACCAGCTCCACCCTACCACCAAACATCACCACCACAGATGCTACAAGATCTTCAGCTTGACAGTGCTCATGCAAGAAATTAAATAGGGAAGCGACAGCCTGAGAGGGAAACAAAGGACTTCATTCAAATTGGACACGGGATATTTATTCCATTTTGCGGAGGATCACAAGATTTTGGGTGTGTTCTGATTCAAACAAGAAGATGAACTATCAGTCCTCTGCTGAGTGGAATAGCAGTTCCCCACCCAGCTCTGGTGGGAGCTGGGGAGCCTGAAAGAGCTGGCACCAAGGTTGCTGACTAGCTGCAGACTGGGACTCTCAGGCTCTCACCTTGCCATCCGCCTGCCAGGAGGGCTGCCGAGGAGCTGGGCCGGCAAACTGGCTGGAAACCAGGGAGGTTTCCCTCAGAACGTTGCTTTGTTTCCGGTGGAATTTCATCAAGATCTGTCTCGCAAACATTTCAATTTCGACAAAAAAAAATTTTGTTGAATTTTTTTCTGACCAGTTCTAGAGACTTGAGCCTGATGATCAATCTTGTAAGTCTTGTTAAACTGAAAATGTTAGTATTTTAGGCCAGTACATGTAAAGAGACACAAAACATCCCCAAATCTTTCCCTGTTTACAGAACCCCCTGATGACTCCAATGTGAGAACAGTCAAGTGTTGCTGATATTACCTTAGCCTCCTCCACATATGGTGAGAACAGTCTTGGCCGCACATATATTCCAGCATTTTTTTGCCGCAGCCAGGCATTTGACTTTCCACCTTCTGATGTTGGTAGCATGTCTGAAGGAGGAGTACTAATCAGGCCTCTCTTCATCTTTAAGAATCAAGAAAGAGTTTTATGTTTTTTTTAATATTAATACAGTAAAAACTTGCAATAAATGCATTCTTTACACTGACTCCTTACACCACTGATTTTTCTTTAGCCTTTTGATAGATTTAAAGAACACAAAACCTAACCAGAAAAAGAGTGTTATACATCTACTACTCTCAATGATAACATTTTAGAAGTTAATCCTTAAAATAAACAAACAAAACCAACACCTACCAAAGCAAAAAAACCCTCCCACCTGAACACTGTAACATGTGAAGTACAAAGAACCCAGAGATGGTATTTGTATGAGACTACTGACTTACTGCATCACTCAGTACTTCACTGTTCATGGGTAAAATGTGCTCAATGCGGACAAAAGGTAAAAGTGGAGACAGGATCTCTCTCAGCTCTTCAATGTCAAGATCTCTCCTCTTCACACCTCTTTTATTCACACTATGAGCAGTACCACTGAGTAAATTAGGCTCTGTGGGAAGGAACAAGATATGCTAAGTTTTCATCAGAAAGTTTAGAGTATAACACGAGGCACAGGGCTTACAGGAAGTTACAGAAAAGGAAAGAAATTCTCATTTCGTATCAGTAGTGCTCATCAGCACTGCTCCACAAAACTAACAACTGAACATGGCACTTGGTGCTGTGGTCTAGTTGACGGTGGTGAATTGGTCAAAGGTTGGACTCCATGATCCTGGAGGTCTTTTTCAACCTAAATGATTCTATGACTCTACCTCATGCCTTAAAATCTTATATGAAGCATCCATAGACAGGTTCAGTTCAGACCAGCATGGGTGATTGGCACAGCTGCCAGTTTCAAAGTATAAGCCTGGCAGAAAACACAAACATAGCATTTGCAATAAACATTTGGAAAGCTCTGTTAAGAGCTATGCTATGAAAGCAGTTGTACCTCCCTGCTAGCAGCTCCCCCAAGGACTTTATCCTGTACTTCCTCTGCTTTCCCCAGCAGTTTTCAAAGACACTTCCTAAAAATTAAGGTCTGAAGAGTCAGTCCTCAGGGATACATTATCCCAGCTTCCTTCTGTAACCCACCTCAGTAAACATGGTGTCAAGCCCACTCAAATTGCTCTCATGGTCACAGAACAGCTATTTGTACCAGAAGTGGCACATTTCTGGAGACAGCAAGATGCCCATGCAGCCTGGATGTGTATTTTAGGTATTGTGCCCAACCTGAATTTGACTGACTCGCTTTCCTCTTTGAGGAAACCTGTCAAACATACCCAGCCTCCCTCAGGACTCGCAGCTCAAGTTTTGGCCACAGCTTGTTACGTTCTCTAATGCTTTGTGGCATTTCAGTGACACCATCACACATTCAGAACTGCAATATAAGGAGTGCTACTGAGGAATTTAGATGAAATTACTAGACTAAATCTGGCCCTAATCTGACAGAATTTGGCATTGCTGTTTCTGCTTTTGCTTATTGTGTTATCTGATGATCCCAGATAAGAGATGTGAGCTGTTTACTTAATGAATGCCAGAGCAAGAAGCTGTGCAGTGATCCCAAAGGAGCAGCTTCTGCCCCAGCCCAGGTCTGTTACTGTGTAACTGGTTCCACTATGTTCCAGTGTGCCCTAGGACAAACACTTGGAAAATCCTGTTTTGGAAATAGGTTCATACTTACTCAAGACACTAGAAGCACATCCTTTAGCTAACTTTTTGTTGCATTTCATAAAACATGCCTACTACAAAGCAGTTATATTGCAAGCAGTAACAATGGATTTCAAAAGTATGGCCAGACTTCCCAAGGCAGTACTTACATCAGTACTGCTCTGCTTTTACTCAGGCAGGTTCTTCCCTTTCTGTTCTTCTTCTGGCACTAAGTGATGCACACTTCGTAGTGCAGATGAACTACAAGATCCTTGCATTTGTTATTTGGGACATACATGTTAACCTACTTCCCATATCCAACTCGTGTAAGATTGCCCTTGAAGTTACCACTGTAGCAATAATGTGCATCTAGGCTCATAAAAATACATTTACATCTACTTTATGGAAAACACTGGTGCCACTCGTTGGCTTGTTTCTCACTCCCACAGATTCCTGTCAGAGAGACACACTCAAACTAAAGTGAAAGGCTGACAGAGTAAACTAAGAGCAAGACTACTGTGAGAAGCCTGCATAACAAGATACTGCAGGGGGTTTTTATTTGATGAATTAATTACAAGAAAAATAATTCTGAGGAAACCAACCAGACTTCAAAATCGGACAGTCATAGGGTTGAAAGGACCTCTAAAAGTTTGGTTCAGTCACAGTCAATGCCCTCTTCCCATACCTCCCCAGGTAAGGTACAACACATTGCACTGCATCCAGTTGGGATGTGAGTACCTCCAAGGATGGAGGTCCCACAACTAATTTGGGCAACCTGTGCCAGTATCTGAGCATCTTCACAACTTCTTGTATTTCAGTTAATGCCTCATTGCCTCTCATCTTGTCCTGGGTGCCAAGAGGAAAGTGCTGCTCTATTTTCTTTGCTTCCTGCCATTAAATATTTATAGACTCGGCTAAGATCCCCTCTAAGCCTTTTCTTCTTCAGGCTAAACAATTCCATCTCCCTCAGAATGCTGTGTTCTCATTTTAGATAACAAAACCTTTGAAGAAAGCAAGAGCATTTGCTTTGTTTTGACTATACTATAGACAAAGTAGATTGAATTTCGCTAAGTCACAGACTACTCACAAAATAGAACTGCCATAAATTTTGGTTTATTTGGTTTAGTACTGCATGGTTTAAAGGATCCTCACCTCGATCTGCTATCCTCTTCATCAACTGGTGTTCTCCCCATTTAATCAGATATTTAAGAATATCTTGTTCACTTGCCTGTAGAGAGACCAAGCCAGTAATCTGTATATGCTTAATGTCATATGCACACACAAAAAAGGAAAAAAAAAATCACAGGTCTTTACAGCTCTAAATAAACAGAGTTGTACCTAAGCATGAAGTATTTGCATTTTATGATCTGCTTACCACTTTCTCCTAATATTTTAAGCCGTACTACAAGTATATCACCACCACAATTTCTAGATTCATATTACTTACTGAATGCTTAGGAAGAGGAAGAGGTTTTGTACAGAAGGAAAAATTTTATTTAGCATGGAAACTTACAGGTATAATGTTTAAATTTAATTAAAAGGTGTTTCAAGCTTTTGTTTAACATTACAAATTCAGGAATATACGCTCTCATGGAAGATCAACAGTATTGTTAACTGTAATTTCTGAACACTTCAAATAATCTCTAGTACTTAATCCTTTACAAAAAGTAAGGCTGAGATGAATGCAGTTAAAAAAATTCTAGTAATCTTTAGGCTATTAAAGGGTGGTCATCATTATGAAGATATCTTCCCTGAAGAGCAATGGCAGCAAAAATCCAGAATCTTTCTGTTGGCCAGTACAGTCCTCTCTAAAACCACACAATCACTGAAGGCAAGTCACACAGACAAAAAAAAAAATCTGCAATACTTGTCAGAGAAGGTATTTTTCTCTCTCCATGGAAATAAATTGGGTTTTCTGAACCATTTCTAGTTTATTAGCTCCCACTGCCCCAAATTAGCATGTGTGTTGTAACAGCAAAACTACTCCCACCACGTAATTTTATTAATCTCTTAAACAGGCAAGGCAAATGTTAAGTTCAGAAATACTTTGTTTAAAATAATTTGCATCCATTTATAAACTATTACTAGACTCTAAGCAACAGCATGTAACACAACCCAAATGTGGTATAAGCCAAGAACAAAACAATTTTCTGAATCCGTTTCATTTTTGAACATACTATAGAAGGAGTGCTTCGTGTGTGCCAGCCCTCTTCAGCCTACAATTTAAAATCAACTGCTCCCGAGCCCTTCCTAGTAATGGCATGATACATCCTGCTTCTAGCAGGAGCAGCTGGATTCTGCATTGCAGGTTACCTGTAAATAGTCAGACTGGATAGCTGTGAGCAGGTGGTCCTTGCTGAGCTCGTAGAAGACCTCTGAAGTCATGACCTGGGTAAACTCCTCACAGAGGAAATGCAGTGCCTGGCGATGTACCCACTTGGAACCGTACGGCTGAGAGCTCCACTTCAGAATGGCAATTAAGGTGTCCAGTGAGATGCTCTCAGCAATAATATCTTCACAGCCTAAGAAACAAGGGCAACAATCAACAATGTTGTTACAGAGCCACTTCGACCCTGAAGGAATAATACATGTGGCTAAATCTGTAACAGAAAGGGTTATATATACCCAGTGAGAGTAAAGACAGGTGTCCTACAGATCAAGGTTGAAAACAAGGTTATATTTTGTCTAAGAGTACAATAATTTTAACAGTGGTTTATGATTCCAAGTATACAGTTATTTACTTTCTAAAGGCACACGAAGCATCATGGTTGCTGGCACGCCTGGATAAACAACTGGAAAGCTAGTTCAACCCAATCAGAATCCCCTTTGGTTATCTGAGTGTTTAACACATTTTAACATTGAGAATTTGAGTCACTACTGTTTGCAGCAGATTCACAGAAACTCATGAACTGTAACAAAGGTGGCATTTTTGCCTTTATCACTTTGCTCATGGACCCTCCCGAGACAGACCATGCAGAGGACACAAGCTGTAACAGTCTTGGCACTCAGCTACTTGGTACAGGATGAGGGCAGCAAAGCATCATTTTCTGACTCACAGAGAAGGCAGAAAGCAGTGGATGACTGCTCCAGGCCGCCACAACGGCCTCAGTATCCAACAAGGCACAGAGGGTGCCAGGACAGGGAAGCAGAAGGGAGGCAGAGATTTATGGAGAGTCTGTTACAGTTTCTTCCTACCCACTGCTTTATTAGGATCTATTCTTTCACAGGGTACACATCTTCTGAAGGAGAGTATAGTTAAAACTCCTGAAGGGAAATGGAGCTGATTTGGAAGAAATGAGGAAAGACATACTGTGGGAGGGCTGAAAAACATGGTCCTTGGGACTACAGAGTTAAGTCAGATGGTACCACAACGTTAATAACTTGAAGTCTCCAACAGCACTTTGTTGATTTCATTTGTACTTCTGGCTTAGCACAGAGATAGCAATTTAAAGAAAGAAATTCTCAGAAATATACATTCCAGTCTCAACCCACTACAGCCACAAAATTACAGCTGTGCTTATGCTTATAAAAGAGGTCCCCAGACAGTTCAGAGCTACATGTCTACACTGCAATTTTACTTCTTATACATCATCATTTTTCTCTCAAAGATATCTAAAAACTAAACTTTGTTGTTTAGGGATGTGTATTGCATTACTGAGCTCTTGAACTAAGCTGTGTAAAAAAGTTTTTAACACAGTAATCTCAACCCTAGTCAACACAAAGACTGGTCTCCTGATGCTACATATTTTTTCACTTGCTGCATACAGATAAAATGCACTAGCAACAATTAACAGAAATAAATGAAAACTCTTACTTTTCTACTTAGGACAGCATACAGAACATACAGTGTTCATTCCACTTCCATTGTAACTAATAACGTGAAAGATCTGTTTTTAAGGAGTAGGTAGTAACAAGTGAACAAGCTTCTTCAAGTAGGACAGTATCTGGCAAAGGAGCTACTACTCAGAAGTAAAGTCACTAAAATGGGAATTCACACAGGAGGGTTAAGAAGATAGTAGAAAGCAACAGTTTAAACATAAGACTGGCTGTAAATGTACCTGTCCTATTAGAGACATATTTGTACCCAATACTGTGACAACCACAATGTGGTAATTGTAAGAACAATATTCTACCAACAAAATTTTTCCTTTAATTAAGCTTTTCAGGAATATGCCTGAATGTACACACAGTTTTGGACACAATCTTTATTAAATTTCTAAAGCAATTTAGAAGAGTAATGTCTATCCCCCAACAGTAATGCATTTTACACCAGTTCATATTTAAACCAAACTTTCCTCAACAAGAAGCTGGATGATTTTTTTTTTCACGTATCTGGTTCACCTGAGAAAAGGAAGATTGAATGCAGCCATTGACAGAGGGGCTACCCAAAGCAGACACATTTCTGACCAATGCAACACATGCAGCATTACACTTTGCATCCCCAGACAGTCTCCCATTTGCTTCTGGCAAAGGGGTGAGTGGTGAGTCATATTTCAACACAACTGCTTTGTCCTTCACCATTACTGAAATAGCATGGCACTTCTCAGACCCACCTATCTCCATAAGGTTACAAATTATCTTTACTATGGCTAGTAAGAACAGATGCCTCATTACAGATATAGACCTCTAACCTGCATGGCAAGCATTGGCCTTAAGTGAGCGGGGCACAGGCAACAAAGATGGGTTGGAGGCACTTGGAACATCACTCCAGTCATCACCGGTACAAACAAGAGCAGAGCATGAGAATTGTTCTGAAATACCCTCTGTGGGCTGAGGTACAGGTTAGTGAAACTGCCCCCTCCAGATGGAGACATTCTCCAGATTCCTAAAGGATGAAGTCTTAAGTCTTTAGAAGTTCCGGTCAAGAATCTGAGAAACAGCTTTAACAAACAAACAACTAACAACAAGAAACAACTAAACTATCCAAACCCCAACTTATCATCAAAAAAAACCCCACCTCAATATACTTGAGCATATGTCAGAAACACAAGTAAATTAAGTCTGAAGCTTTCCACTTCAGGATCCATTTTTACCCAAACAGCAAAGGGCTGACATTGCATTTAACTTTGTCATGCGAGTCTCTCTCAGCTTTCCTTTTGGGGCTCAAAAAAGGAAAATGTTAAGTTAGCAGTAAACCTGGCACGCGAATGAAAGCGGTGACTAGTTGCAATTTGCTTAAGAGAGGAGTTTCACTCCCATGAATAAGAAACAGAATCCTTCCAAACCATTATTTAGGGTCATCTGAACTCAGCCTTCCTCTGCTAAATCCTAACACAATTTTTTGCATGCAATTATTCTGCTTGCATGCAAGCTGCCTTCAGCAGAAACTGCATTGCCCTGAACGTTACACATCACACGTAAGGACTGCTCCATTTCAAAGGCAGTAAAGTAAACCCACACACTGAAATCAGTCACCAGGAAACTCAAACTACAAGAGCAGAGACTTATCTCAAAATTAATGCCATTCCTAGTATTTCATCTGATATTTATTTTTGAAGTAAAGATGCATGCCCCGTGAAAAGACACCAGAAATGCAGTTCCAAAGATCTGAGCAACACTGATTTATAGAAACAGTGCATCAGCTCAGTCCCAATTCTTCTGTCAAGTTCAATTACTGCACAACTAACAATAATATGACATCAGATGAAAAGCTCATTAAGGATGACTAGCAAACGAAACAGTCTTTCTTCCCAAGTAATTTTAGCAACGGGTCAGAAGTGTGGGATTATTAAAAGTATTTCTTCTGAAGTAAGCATAAGGTAATAATTAAAATAATTCTAAATAAACAGGGGCATCCCAATTCTAGCTGTGGAAGGAATCCAACTTCCTTTCTTCTTCGGCAGAAGTTTTTTCTGCTTTATCAATCAGCCACTTGGCAAAAAAAGTAGTCATCTAATAGCCACAACATTGCTCTTCATAGTGGAATAGAGCGTTTTTTCTTGTGAATACCATTTTTTAATACTCAGGCAATAACAGCCTTCCCAAGATCCATCTGCAGTGTCCCACAGACTTCTGTGACCATTACCACCCTTCAGAGAGTCAACCTGGAATCTACAAAAAGGAAAGATAACCATCACATTTTGCACAAATGATGCTATTCCATGCACTCCTTTTGCTGATGCCAACAGACCCTGCCTACCATCAAGTCCCGTCTGCTTCCGCAGTTCTCTCTCAAATGCAGTCCCACAGTCCCTCCAGAAAGAAACAGCTTGAGCCCATGTTTAGCATTCTAGCTAGTGGCTTGGGATCAGGACAGATCTACTGAAGACAAGTTAACTGCCTTCAACAATTAGCAAAAGTGGCATTAAGCAAAGCTTTTACTACAAAATTCTTAGCTTAATTGATTCTGTGGTGAAGACTTTCCCCCTAAACTTGTATACACTAGTGGAGCAGATGAAAAAAAAGTAGTAAGAATTCATCTTAACACTGAACTGGAATCTAGAAGCTATTCAATGTTTTTTAAGTTTGTCACATTAGAAGAGACCATGCTGGCAACCACAGGAACCATAGTTTTTGAATTTTTTTGAACGTGTATTTAATACTGCTACCATGATATCCCTGGCATTTCAGTATTTCAGCCCTCTTAAGATCAAGAGCACTTTTGATGTCAGGCAATATCTGCTTCTAGATCAAAGCTGTGCTACTAAATATGGCTTTACAATAACGTTTCTAAGTTCTTATACTTGTCAAGAGTAAACTCACCTAAAATAAAAGCGAAGGAAAGCAAAAAGTCAAAAATTGCGTTATTTTTTGTCAGTCTTTAGAAAACTTCATTGAATCAGGTGACAGAAAAGGTTCTCAGGCAAAACTATTTCCTAAGGGTCCCAGTATCCAAAAGCCTATCACAGCAAACCATTCTGTACCATCACCTCAGTGGGACTATTTATGACAGTGGGCAACAGGCCAAGATGCAGTAGAGGATTCACATATGTAATACAGCTATCTAATAAAACTAATATGCCTGATGTCAAACTTCCCTGCAACAGCAGGGCAGTACACTAAGACTGGAAGTGGAGAGTGTTTTAATGATGTGTGATGAACAAGACCAGGGAACTGATCTGGTTTTAGTAACTGTGCTACAGAAGAGCAAGGGATAAGTGATATTAAACCCAATCTTCATGAGTCAATGTATTAAAATAATGGCACCACTACAGTTGACAGAGAGTAGCAAGGTAGCATGAAGACAGAAAAACTGCAGCAGAGGGCAGAAACAGGCAGGCAGAGTACAGAAACATTCCACTAAGGGATGTGCTTCAACCTCCTGAAGGGGGCTCTAATCCTCATAGCCTGTGTGAAAGCCCTGAAGAGCTCCACTTTTGACAGTAACAACTACCAGAGCACCCCTAAGAGCAGTGTCAGCCCTATTAGGTACAAATGGCTTTCAGTATGATCAGCTCTATTGATCTCTATTCTTGCTGATTAGTTCATTTACTCAAATTAGTTCAAAGATCCATTTCAGTTTCTCTTGAAAGATAAGTGACAATTCTCAGCTAAAACAAATTAATATGAAGGCGGAGGAAATTCTAGATACAGGTAGTCCTGCTTTACTTGGATGGTAAAGATTCATTGCACATACTCAGACTATCACTGTCTTCACCATAGGGAAACTGTTAAATCACAATAGTCAGAAAAAGGAGTATCACTGTGTTAGGAATGGGCAAATTTCCATGGAAATAGTCAAAGCTGAATCATCTGCTGAAACTGAAGAAAAATTACAACATCTGGATACTTAGAAAGGTCCCTGAAGACAAATCAAACTAAAATCTGTTGAAAATAAAAACAGCTGATCAGAAGCTTTAAAATACATCAGCTTCACTTGACACTCAGTTACAAACACCCAGGCAAAACTGAGTGCAAGCAAGAAAAACGAATTGGAAAGAGCACCCAGACTTAACATAATAAGCCCAAAATATTTTCCAGGAAACCAGGGAGACAAGCCTTTGCAAGCTCGCAATTGGCTAGCAGGAGTGAACTGAAACAAAAAACTTTAGCCGAGGGTGTGGAAATCTAGAGAAGAAACTTAAAACATCAGCTACTTTGAAAGCCAGCTGATGGGATCAGTCACTACTTGGGCAGAACTGCACACCTGCTGCACCACAGAGTGGAAGAACACTGCCAGAAGTCGGAGCTAAGAGACATCAGGAGCTCTGCTGGCTCAGTGGCCTCCAACACCTACATAACGCTGTCTCTTCCACATCACTCTGCACTGCATAACACCTGGAAGTCAGATGTCTGAGTGACAGCTTCCAGGATAGAAGTCTGTTAGCTGTGAAATCAGGGAATAGTATGGACATTACTGAAATTAAGATCTCCCATCTACTTCATGTTAAGTATCACAAGTGAGGACAAGATGCTACAATTAAGTCAGAAACAAGAACAGTGGTCACAACTAAAGCACATCTTTAAGTGATCTCAGTCATGTGGAGGCATATAGTTTTCCCTGACCAAATAAGCTTCCTTTTAATTTTGACTATAAGATTATACCAGAACAGTTCTTCTGTGTCCCACAGTACCAATGACCTAAACGTGAACTCTGCAAATTAAGTATGGAACTATTAGATTCTGACTCCACTGGCATATACAGACTTACAGAGTGCTTACTACTTTCTCCTGTAGCTAGGGAATGCAGCACCAATTTGTAAAATCCTAATTAGGTGAAGTTAACATCTAGAATTTCAATAACTGAAGGAGTGCCAAACCAACATTTTCTGGTATTTGATAATTTAATATATTTCAACACTTGCTGATTTTACTGCATTTCTCCCCTATGTATAAGAACAGCCACACCCCTCAATCTCACTACTTTTGTGGTCAGAAAGATTTACTATGGAAAGCAGAAAACCTCTGAATACCTCCTCCCTATGACCACCCCCAAAACACTACAGCTCCAGTTCATCCAGAGGGCCACCAAGACCAAGTCTGCACTGCTGCACTCGCCGGCTCCAGCCACTCAAGTGTGCTGCTGAGATGCAAGCCCAGTGCAGCTCCTGCTCCTGCCTTTCTTTTTACTCTCTTTACCTTTAGAGGTAGTACTGGGGGAAAACTTCCAGGAAAAAATAGAGATCTTGTTACCACTGACTCATGGAATACACATCTCATATATATATATATATATAGTTCTGTAGTGCATTACTGAAAAGAGGGCCAGTTTAGGACACGCTGATCCAAGCAAGCTCAACTTAAAGCAAGCAGAAACAAACTCAGCACCAAAAAAAAAAACCAGCTCATTTTTCAGTATTTACTAACAGAAAATAAAAGCCATTTTCCTATCTATAAGTTTACCTAAGTTTCTCTTGAAAGTTCTCTGTCATTGCTTTTCTCCTTTGCTATAACTGACACTGCTTTGTCAGAGCACCTCCAGATCACAGTTGTTCCAGTCTAGGTTTCCAATCTGAGGAAAAGAATTGCACCTTGTTCATTTATGAAACAGTGCATACTTATTCAGTGTCTCACTGAAGGTTTCATTCACCATTTAATTCTCTCATTAGTATTCCCTGAGCATGTTAAATCCTTTTAGCACTTGTATATATGTGCATGCACCAAAACTGAGAAACTCCATCACCTCTTTCATTTAAACCCATTTTTCCTTTCTGGCTTTCAGCTGATCTACAGGGTTGTTCTCAAGTACTAGTAGCTTGTGCATATCATAGAAATTAACTTAATACCACAGTTCAACTGTAGAAAAATTTCTTGTCCCTTCTGAAACATTAAGAAGGAAACAACAAAAACTGAGGAGGAAACATCAAAAAAAGGAAGATGCAGATAGACGAGAGGGTCTGAAGGAGTGTCATGATGTTGATCAAAGTACTGGAGAACTTAGCCTATGAGGAAAGATTGAAGGAAGTTAGGTCTCTTCTCCCTCAAGAACAGAAGGCTCAGGGGACCTTGTCACAGTATTCCCAGACCTCGAGGTACTGTAGGGCAGCTATAAAGAGGACAGAAGTTCTCTTCTCACAAGAAGCCACATGAAGAGAATAAGGGGCAATGGGTATAAGTTGCACTGGAAAACAACACAAGATGTTTTTGCAATGAGAACAATCACTTCACCAGGACAATCTGTCCAGGGACACAGTACGGGCCCCATCACCAGTGGTTTTCAAGAAGTGATTGGACAGAATGCTGACAATCTCACCTAGGCTCCCTGTCCCACTTGGATCCTATCATCTTTTGAGGCCCCTTCTAACCTGGGCTGCTCTATGACTGGATAATTCTGAGCCTAAAAACAGCCCAATTGCATCCTGTAGCACATTGCCTCAAAACACATCCCCTTTCATCTGTGCCAGTTTTATTGCAGTACAATTATTCCAGCTTTCAGCACAATCTGAAAATTAGTTTCCTAATGGCAAACACCACATGAGCTACAGCAGTTCTATTAGTTTCTCATATCCTTATCACTCTGAGTTTCATGTAACTATTAGGAGAACCCACTAAAAATATGACCTCCTCCTGCACTGCTTATACTGCCCTTTCCTGTGCATTCTAAATCAAGTTTTCTATTTTAGTTAGAACGACTTTATAGCTTACGATATAAGGTTTCAATCTTGTCAAATTTAATTTGACAACTAGAAGTTATGGATGTGCAGATCTATTATAAAAAGTTACTTTTGTTAAAAAAATTAAACTAGTTTAAACAAATTATGCTGCTATTGTGAGTTCCATTTCCCCTTTCTCAGCTCAGAAGTAAAATTCTTATTCCCCATCAGCAAGGCCTGAAGCAATTCCCATATTTCATTATATATCCTATGGTCACGAAATAGCTCAAACACCAACAGACAAAACTGTGGGCAAAGCTCCTGCTGCCACAAGTACCATTATTTCACTAATCAGTGCTCTGACACCTCACCTGAGATTGCAGTAATTCAGGTCAGGAGGTTGTATGTAATCAAGATTTGAATCATCTTCAAGAATAATGGAAGTAGTAAAACTTTCTAAACTTTATGTCTGAAAATACTGACTGACCCTGCCTTCAGTTCTGTTCATAGAGGGGCAGACATTAAAGACTTAAGACTAGTGCAAGTAAGCTGTTTAAGTTTTCCTTCCAACAGCAAGACTGCTGGGTTGGTGTCTTTGACATAAACTACAGAAACAGCCATTCAAGTTTACAGCCTTGTTAACATATCCAGACACTTCCTAACAAGTCTAAATATTTCCTCCTCTCAACAAGGATCTCTCTGTAGTTTACACCCCAAAAACGGATTACAGAAAGCAGATAAGCTTTCTAAGATAAACATTAGAAATATCAAGACCAGTTATACATACTTGATAAAATTTAAATGCTTCAACAATGATGCACCATACAACTAAATCTCTTGCATGGCATTTCTTCTGTCCCTAGAAAATAGATACATTATTGACTACTTATAGATGGAAAACAAATTCCATTTCTAAAGGAACTGTCAGCCACTGACTGCTGACATCCCTACACTGCAAAATTGCTAAAACTTGTTCTAATAAAGTCATATATTCTACAGCGAGGACAGTATTACATACCTTGTGCAAGCATGTTGAACTCCAAGAACAGCGCTATGTGATAAAGCTCCATAGCTTCTTCAGCCCTTGTCATGTTTAGTTTTCCTGCTACAAGAGCCTGAACTTCACTTAAACTGCCCACCGAAGGACTGGAGTGCAAAACGGAGAGGTCCACCACATCTGTATACATACAGTTCAAAATGACCTTAGCGTATTTTTTTGGTATGATAGATTCATCCAATATAATTCTAGTTGGAGTCCGTAGAGTTCGGTCTGTGATTTCTTCACCAGTTCGTATCCTCCTCTGCAGCAAGTGACGGAAAAAGGGAGATCGTGATGAAATAATAGCTTTGTGAGCTCTGAGCTCTTCATCTAGACAGTTCTGACTTCCACCAAAAGTTTCAACTAAGTCAGAGTTGGATGAAAAGCTAAGAACCACATCGTAGTAGCACATATAATCAAACAGTGTGCGCATGTCAACATCTAAGGAATTTGGTGTTCCAAATTCTTCACTAAGCTGCACAAGAATATCAACATTTTGGAATCTTGAATCCTCCATGCCAAACTCGCCTGTATAAAGGTAGTGTAACAAAGCAGAAAACATTGGCATATCTATGCCAGCTGTGTTAATATCCATTATTATTTCTGCCCCGTACTCTGGTGAGGAAGAAAGCAGCGTCTTAAAAAATGGACATCTTGCCGCCAATATCGCACGATGCACAGGAAAACAAGTTTCTTGAAATATTAAGTCTACATCAGTACAATATTTGTATTGATAAAGTTCAGCCATGTCTTTTTGTAGCGTCCTGGCTTCTGGTCTTGCCAAATTAGCTTGTAAATAAAGTTCCTTTAAGGCTGATGTTCCTTCGTATTCTTCTACTAATGCATTAACATCTCTGACATCCCAGCCTGAGAGGAGCTCACGCATCTGCTTGGCGTGGTCAGCAGATCGGCTCGATTTCCGACGCTTAATGAATTTCTTTTTGAGGGTGGCAAGGCCAGAGGTTTTCTTTTTCTTGTCTTGAGGTTTCTCGTGGCCATGGTCAAGGCTATACAGCTTTGATTCACAGCCAAAACCTTGATGAGAGTAGGATGATGTCCCTAAAGGCAAAAAGGAAAATTGAACATATTTATTCTTTAAATTTAAAAGGAAGACCCATAACACCTAAATACCTCATCAATGATTCTGCAAGGTATACAGCTTTTCCTTCTCCTCATATCAGATAATTTGACAACTGAAAACCTGACTGAAGCCTTTTCTGGCCATTAAGAACAAAGCCTTTTATTTGCATCTACAAAGTTTATAGTTTGATGGGTTTCAGGGTGTTTTGGTTTGGTTTTTTATTTTTTTTTTGGTTGGGTTTTTTTAAAAATATATTCAATTTTAAGAACTAAGCAGTGCCAGTTGATGTAACTCTATAGCATATGGTACACTTATCTAAGCAGGAAGAGAATACTGCAGTTGTAACATTAAAAGTGTAATTGTATTAACTTTTTCTAAGCCTAGTATCTCAGTGAAATACTAGCAATCCCCCCTTCAAAGTGTTTTCAAATTCTGTTCCAGCATTAAGCATCATTAAAACAACAGATGCACACCTGGCATCAGACAGTTATAGTCACAAGAAAAAAAAAAACAGAACACAGTACCAAAACACTCAGGGATTATTTTCAGAGCAAATTTAGCAAGAAAAGTAAAAATCCTGTCATCTGATAATCAAGTAGTGCCAAAGTCAAACACATAAAATGGGCTCCTTTCCACAGAGCTACAAATACTAATTTGTGCATACACACCATTGAAAAGAATACGGAGAATGGAAGTTTTACTGTATTATTAAAGATTTCCTTTGAACAGAATATTATACAATTAAAGTATACATATAATTATTTTTCTTCTCAAAAATAATTTATAGGGAAATTATATTATGAACTAATACTGATAGCAATTCAGTGAGGAAAAAAGGAATTAGAATCTGCATTTCTACAAGTAATGGAAAACCAAAGTAGTGTTTTGGAAAAAAAGGAGTTAATGAAACATAGCTTTAATGTGAGAGTCATGCTTCTGTTTAAGGGTTATTTTCTAATTTAAGTTTATTTACAGGGCTTTCACTCTAAGCCAGATGGTGAAGAACCTCAGACATGGCAAGAAAAGAGAAAAGGAAGTACACAAACCCAACCCCCACTTCTGGACCAAAGAAGAATGAGAAGAAAACATTTGCAAATGCTACACAGATCAGTAACAATCACAGGTTCATCTGAAATAGTATTTATCCGTTTTCTGTGAGGAATTGTTGATGTTTCTATTAGTACACTTGTGTAGCTTTACTACTTGCTGCTTTTTTTTAATCTTCCAAAGTCCAGCCTAGAACCAGAGCTTTTGGGGCCTTTTACAACTTGTTCTATCACTGCAATCTCACAGCTCCACCTGTTTCAGGCAGATTCACTGTGATGCTGTTTTGACAGTGATGTTATGGGCCAGTCTGACAAAACACAAGGCATTTAGTTACCATGTGATTTCAAGTATTTCTCAAACTTTGAAAGACACAGGAGTAATTCAAAGCTGTATTTGAGACTAAGGCAGCTGTAGCAATCTAACACTTCTGTAACTGTTTTATTATTGTTTTATTGTTTAAGCCTCAATAACTAAGTAAACTTACACACTGGCTTTTATGTCAAGCTAATTAGAACTCCCACAAATCACCCAATGCAATGGTTTTATGGTTCTTCTAATAGTAAAAACTTGGAGAAGGAACTTTGCTTTATTTGAGGAAAGACATCTAATCATTTTATCCAAGTTTAAAATTCACTTGATCAGGCAACATGTTATGAATCATATTGAAATTTCAAGAAGAGAAAAGAATATCAATTTAAATGAAATAACAGGAGTAACTCAAGACCACTTCAACAAAGAGGTTGTGCTGCAAAATCCACCATAAAAATTCCTTCCACATGCTATACTACATATGACAACGGAAAAGTAGAGATTCAGCCTCCTGCTGATAGAGACAAGCGTAGAATTTCTGCTTCATTTAAAGTGGTACATTTCACAATAAAAGTACAACTACACTTTGGTCACTCTATAATGACAGATTCTGTTTCCAGAGAACATGCCAGCTCATTTCTATTTGAAGTACGTTGGATTCTAATGGCAAATTTGAATGCAGAACATTCTCTAACATTCCACTAAAGAGAAACTAGGACACCGCAAGTCTCAATTTCTTTCTTCCCTGAAGGCTGCTGCGAGGTATTACTTGTACATGAATCACCACAAAATACTAAAACGCCATTCAAACCTTTGTGTACCCTGAGCTACTTACAAGATTTAACTTTGGACGTACTGCAAACAGTGCTATTAACCCTTACAAACAGATAAAGCACTGCTACAAAAGCACCACCACACAACTGCTTTTTGTAAGAAAGAGAGATGCACCATCATAGACTCTCTGGGTTCACAACAGCTGGTGGCTCTATATCCCTCAAAGAAAGAATCTGGAAGAGAATGTTTTTGGGCTGCCTGTATTCCTTCATAAGGCAGCAGTATTAAAAGTAGGAAAAAAAAAATATTCCTCAGCACTATACTAAAAGGCACCAATCTATTAAATGCTGTTCAAAAGCAATTGCTACTTCATGCCCCTAGACCATACCCAGCTTGGGACAGACAAACATTTACGGAAACAGATGAACGCCGAGAGGAGCTGCTTGGGAACTTGACAATGAAAAATGGGATCTCTTTAGTCCTTTGCATGCCCACACATTTTAATATCTAATTATAGAGTTCTGTTTAAAAAAGCAAACATCTTGAACAGATGTACCACCCCAGCAAATGGTGTGAAATCCTCCTCCTGAATGCTGCAGACAAAACAGCAAGAAAATGACTAGTTAAGCTTTTGCTAAAACAAAAGTATTATTTTCCAATAAGTACACTACACTATTTTTACTGATTTATCTCCTCTTCATAAACTATAAGCAAACCAGGATGAAGACAACTAACAATAGGAGCTCACACTATGAAGCTACTGTACTTTGCTGCATCAGTTCTCAGACTTCAGCATTCATCCCACATTCAGCATGAAACATGGTCTGGTTCTTTAAGGGTAAAGCAGCATGTCTAAAACAAACCCACAGGCCTGAATCCAGTTTCCAGGAATAAGGCAACTAATACATATTATGCAGCTATTATAACTCTATCCCCCAGTTCTGCTTTAGGGCAGTAAACAGATCTATTGCCTTCTACATAAAAAAACCCCACAATACAACAAACAGACACCCCCTACCTCCCAACAAATGAATAAAAACCCCACAACACCTAAACCTCAAACAAGTAAAAGCTGATACAACATTAAAACATTATTATTCTGGCAAGTGAGGAAAACCTCAGCTATCAATTTTAGAATACACCTGTTTTCTACTGAGAAAGCTACAAAAACCAATCATGTAAACAAAAATCAAAATGAGAAAGAGCCAAATGCCCCAAAGTGGGAAAAAGAGATGTACCCATGTGATGTAGATAGCACACTCATGGAACCCCATAATATCAGGATATTCCAGCAAGAATTCTACTGAGAACACTCATCTGCCTTCCCTAAGAAGAGACAAGCACATGTTTTTAGGCTTTCCTCAAAAAGAGTCTCAGCCACAATTTCCTGTAGGTAATGGGGATCAGTAAATTTATTGTGACATACTACATAATGGGTTTCTATTTTGAGTTTAATAATGAAGAGTATCAACTAAACCTTCCACATTTCATGTAGAAAGTTGCTTGGGAATTTAATGAAGCCTTTAGAAATCTCTTCAAATCTGCTCCAAAGGTGTTTCAGCCTGCAAATGTGCCTGTTTCAAGGCCTCTAAGGGTGTTCTAGGGTGACTTTATGTTGTTTGTTTCCTCCCAAAATTGCCCTAAACCAGGACAAAGGGTTTCTCTTCACTCAACGTAATGGCAGATATAAAAAAACCAAGACATGCAAGAAGAGCATTTTAGCTGCATTTCAGAAAGCATATATGCAGACTGGAGCAAATCTTTTACTAGTTAGCTATGATACACTGAAAATATATAAACCCTTGAGGGGAGCTTTACAGCACAGATATCCATGATGCTAGGACTAAAAGTTCTCCCTTGACATGTTGTGACAGCACACACATCCTTAAATGTACCAGTTTGTGGTCTGTCCTCAAATGAGACTAGGAATGAGCTAGGAATGCCATGAAAGCTGAGAAAAAAGAGAAAATTTACAAAGTGAGTAAATTTTTCCTCTGCTAAGGATATCATCCTGCTTTCAATGGTAATTAAAAAGAGAAGTAACACTGAATATCAATAACTACTTATGCAGTGTTGCAAGCTGAGGCATAAAGGAGAAAAGCATTTATAAACTATTGATGTTATTTACTGCTAAGATCATTCTTCAGGCTGTCAGGGTTGGGTTTTTTTTAAAGAATATTTATCATCTCAGAGACTGCCTTCTTTCAGATTCATAACATAGTTGTTTATTATTTTTAGTGTGACAGTACTTAGATCTACACGGAGGTCTCTTTGTACTAGACTGAAAAACACATAAAGGTAATGCCTGCCCCACTTAATGACTAGGATGAGAAAATACTTTCTTAAGGGCACTTCAACACATGTCTCCAGCTAAGCAAGGTCCTAACTTGTAAATAGTAGCCAGGACAGTAAGTATCCCCATTCCCTATTTTACAGAAACAGGAAAAGGAAGAGAAGCTGTCTTCAAGCCTGTTTGTTACTTTAAGAGGTTTATTACTAGAGATATCCCTTCTAGCAGTAAGGAGGTAATTCTCTTGGACACAATGTCAATACTACAATGAATACTGATGATCAAGGGTTTTACATGCTCTGACACGGTTTGACAGAAATTCTGAGGAAGAGCAGAAAACAGTATGAGTATTAACAGAAAGCAACTGCTCTTGAACCAGGAAAACTAGCATGCATGGTTTAATTATAAAAAACTCCACCTATTTTACTTAAATAACCTGGCAACTGTTTACTGGCAAAAGGCAGATCAACTCATTGCATGCATAGGCCAAACAGATTGTCAGTATGGAATTTCATGCACGATTGAGCTTGAATGGATTCAAGCTGGTGACCTAGAAAATAGAAGCTTTCCATAACATTTCTGCAAGCAAATCAAATTCAGTGCATATACCATCCACCAAGTCATTTATGTAAGTGACAAGATAACTGAAAAGAGTTACCTATGAATGTCTGTTGTGCCTGTGAATTTCCCCCTACCCTTGGGGAACACGAGTGAGGGTAGTTAGATGCATTAGCACCCATTTTCTTCAGTCACTCAGGCATTCCGCCTGCTGGCTCTTCAATGTATAATCCCATAATCCTTCATAAATCTTCAATCCCAGGTCCAGCGTTCTGTTCCTCCATTTCTGAAGAACAAAAACACCAATAAGGTACTTCATTATTTGTCACTAAATGTTACATGATTTACATAAAATCAACTCAGGTTCCAGCACACAATATTTTCATAAAATAAAACCTCCAACTCTTTCAAGGTAGCCTTTTATTTAAATGATTAAATCAAGATCAGGAATACTTTTTTCCCCCCACAATAACCTGTAATTTTCCAAACCATTTACAAATCATATGATAAACTGCAACATGGAACAGGATGGCTATGAAAACTTTAGCTAAGAAATTTTCAAGGAGAACTTGGTCTAGACTAGGTGCTCTCCTTTGACTATACCAAGAAGGACTTTTCATACATGTTTATACCTATGCCCATGGTTAAAAAATCCCAAACTGAATTATACTGATTGAGAAAGCTAAATAAGCCAGTCCTATTGGACCTTATACCATCATCACTGATTTCAGCTGCATTTTTATTCATAACATTTACATAGTTCTCATTCAGTACTGCTTTTCAAATTTAGACTTGAAAATACCTAGAAGAATGTTTAAAATAGTAAAAATAAGGCATTTAAGGATTCATTAAATGGGTTTTTTTGGCATTTGAAAACATCTTAGAAATCAGTTCTGAGGTAATTTGAACAAGGATTCATTGCTAGCGTACAAAAAAGACATTAATTTATTCCAGTAGTAGTAGTGTTAAAATATTAATACTGAAAAACGCAAGTTACCACATGAAGAACCACTAATGTCAGCTGAACACTTGTGCCCCCTTCCAAAATACAAACACGAAGATAAAGAGTGATACAAAAGCAAAGTCTATACTAAGAATCTTTTAGATTCCCCTTGAATACTGTGAACACATATAGATTTGCTATATGCTTCTGAATTTTTTGTCTTTCTTGGTAGTTCTGGCAAGTTAAATTGGCCAAGAAAGTGACATGGACGTGCATGTTTCAAAGAAACAGGCAGTGCAGATCCTGGGGAGCAGAAAGTGAGAGACAGGCCAGGAAGGAAAAGGCTGCAAATTGCTGTAGGCATAGAGGTGAGGGGAACAAGTGCTCCAGGATTTGAGGGCTGGGTACCTGAGGAGGAAGAGTATGGAAGAGTTTGAAAACCTGGCTTTACAGATGTGGTTATCAGGCAGAATTGCTGCTCTGGTGTGTGCATATCCCAGGGTGGCCTCACACAGCTGCAGCCTGCTGAGCACTGGTGGAATTCTCTTCAGGCAGGAGACACAACCATAAAACCACCCCAGCAGCTTTCACGCCAACTTGAGCCAGCCTACAGGCTTGTAAATGAGAAAAGGGAGCTCCCATGTCTGCCCTCCCCAGCGAGAGAGCCAGGTCATCTCAACTGCATACAAGCTTGAACTTGTCTCCACCCAGATTCAGCTTGCTACACATCAGGAAACAAAGACAAAATACCCTCCTACATGAACAGAAGCCTACTTGGGATGAAGATAGAACAAGAGCACACACAAAACAGGCAACATCACACCAGTGAATACCAGTAAATCTGCTCAGCAAACACAAGCTGTTGGGTCAGTTCAGTCTTACCCATTGCATGCACTCATTTTCTCTCCTGTGCAGAAACAAGCTATTCAAAGATCACCAAATCCATATGGTGCAGATCTCTACTTCATTTATGAAAAACTTCACTGACTTAGGAAAAAACACTTAGAAAATAAATTCATTAAAACAGTGACACTCAAAGTGATTTCTGTATGCACCAAGAATATGTTGCTTAAATGTGGTGTAAATTTCTAGATGGGATTAGTTACACCTAGGACAAACTTTGTGAACGTAAAAGTCACCTTTCAGTTTGAATGCTAAGTTGCTCACAGGTAAAAGCTAGCAACCTGAGTAGATATCCCAACAATTTCCCTTTTCTCACCTAAAATTGGACTTGGTCCATTTGGACTTGAGTCCTGGAACAATGCCATTGTTATTCCATTTGTCTGCATTCAGTTGCGGTGTGGTAACTTGTATATTCGATGTCTACTAAGAGTTTTCAGTTCTTCCTGACACAGGAAAGAGCCCAGGAGCTAAGTAAAAGAGGGGAAAAGAAAAGAAGCGTTGGACTTTTCTTTTTTTTTTATATGTAAGCACTCAATATTTAGAACCAAGTCCCAGGACTGAAGTTAATACCTTCCACTTGGCAATAAACACATGCCAAAAGATGGAAGGAATATAATCAAGGAATATATGCAACTGTTCAATACCATTAGCAGTCAATGCTTAAATTTGCAAACCAGGATTTAAATAACTTGAAAAGGAACATCATAAAATATTCCTAAAATACACAATAGATAAAATTATTTTATTTGGAGGCTTACCACAATAATATTGTTACACATTAAGCACAAGTGAGTATCGTGCAGAACGAATTCACTCACTAAATTTAGAATACATAACTTCCATGCACTGCTAAGTCATGTGTGTGCAGGCTGATTTCTTAAGAGTAGTTTGCATCTTGAATTGAAACGTTTTGTAGTTCATAAAGTGGTATAGGGCCCCATGGCTCAAAACCAATCATAGCTTTAGTTCCACTACTGTCCTTATACTCATCTATCAATTGAAAGTACATTTCTTTTATTTTTTAATACAGCACTAAATCTTACAAGATAATATTATATAACCCGTGTTGCATTTCCCCAAAAATTTAGCTAGCACCAGTGATGAACTCTGTCCTGGAGGAAGCCCTGCCTTCTTCTCTTCATTCTCATAACCACTGTTCCTACATTGTTTGTACTGTCCCTAGTATTTTGTAAACCAGATAAACTGACCCACATTAGAGCCAACCTAAAGAAGAAGTTGAGAGAGCATCAGTCACCCAATTTGTTTGCTATGCCATCACATGAATACTTGCACTACTGCATCTTTTGACAGCAAAGCGTACTTGAATCACTCATGGGTTTAGATGCCTCTTTTTGTTTGGTTTGTTTTGCTATTGTCCTCTTCAGCCTCTGTACTAAACAAAGCCTTCCTGAACAGCAGTTAGTCTAGCATATAACCAGCTGAGTCTAGTCAATACCACTCAGCTACTGCAAAAATGCCAAGTCAAGAATGCAGCTTCTCCACAGTGAAAGGCACTTGTAAAAGGAGAGGAACATAAAAATGAAGAAAAAACTCCAAACCACAAACAATTAGATCTTCAGCTGCAAAAGGAAAGATAAATTTTGTCTTTTCTTGCAGAAGTTATCCTGCATACCAAAAGTTCCCTTATTTCAGCTTATCTGAAGAATTTTTTAATTGCATTTTATCCTCAGAATACAGCCACGGAATTTTGTTTGTTTTAAAAACTACCATCAAGTGAACTTTTTCTTTCCTTTTTTATTAAAAGCCTACATGCATCCCCGTAAGCATCACCAAAATGAAACTAAATTCAACATCTGCTGACCAACTGAAAGTTGTTGAGAGCAGTGACGCACGCACAGATGTGTTATGAACGTACACACATACACAGGAGAGGGGTTAAACTATGTCAAAGCTTGTTGCTTGTACTGCAGAAAAAGTATATGGAGTGTGTTATGTGAAATGAGGAAGTTAATAGAAACCAAAATTACCACCCCAAATCCTACAAAATGGCACAAAAGTGACTTTCAGATTATACTGATACTCAGAATAAAATTTAAAATAAGCATAAGTCTGGTTAAAGGTTTCAGTATGCGAAATAAGTTTCTCACTTTTCTCAATATTTGCCACACTGAACATAAAATCCTAAAAACTTAGATGACATGCATCTGAGGTATCTAGGCTGACAGCCAGGTATTCCTGGACTGGGAATTTTGATTTAACAAAAAGTGTCTCTACAGAATGGACTTTGGGTAACGGTGACACTTTGTTTATATCATCACTCAATACAAACATTTAATAAGTTTCCTGTAAATCACTAGGATCCAATTAATACAAAGGGCAAGGTAGAGAGTGCTAAAACAGGTTTTACAACCATTTGATTTTTCCCCTGTAAAATTTAAAGAACTTTGTATTTCTTTTGGAGTTGCTGCCATAGGATTATGCAATAGCATAATACTAAAACCAAAGTTGGAAATTATATCAAGTACATGCACATACCTGTACCAACATAGTATTTCAAGTTTTCATTTTACCTAACATGTTTTAAATATACTATGAGTAAATGACAACCCAGGCATCATAAGAATAACTCACTCATGTTTGCTTCGATTTTTACCCAGACCAAAAATGCTATGCTATTTGCCCCAACAGCTCATTTCAAGTAACAAGCACAACTTTACTGCAAGATGAGATGACAATATCCAGCAATAAAAAGCACCAACCCCAGTAAGGAAACAACTAAATTTCAGCAAGAACAAACTTATTTCCATAGAAATTAGGTATATCAGTAACTAAAACTGAAAGAACTCGTGAGAATGGACCATTGCTATCATGCCCAAAGTACATGCCACCAGCATGTCTTAACATCCTGAACCTGCCTCCAGCAGAACAGTGGTCTGGTGACCAGCAGAGAGCCCTGAGCCATCACAAAGTGATTCAGGAACAATCCCATGCTCAGAAGAAGGAAGTTCCCACCCACTGAGAAGTTTCCAGAGCTAGCGCTGGCCATGCTGGTTGTTGTGCAGTACACTGCTGGAATTACAAGTCAACAACATCCAAAGGCACAAGCTCTTAAAAATGAAGACTAAGTTGCTTGTGGCTGGAGTTCCAACTGCTTGCTCAGATGCGCATGGAGTATTTACCTCATTTTTCTTACTGTGCTACTGGAAGGTGGTACTCCAAGTAAGAGGAGTTGACAGGAACTGAGAGCTACCTGTCCTGACCTTCTCTTTTCCATGGATGAAACACTCAGAGGTTTCATCTCCGATTTTGTGGAGGTAGAATCTCCAGTCTCAGAAGTGTACATGCTAAAGGACTGAATGCATATGGGACAGAGTACCTGAAAGAAATTGTGTAACTGGCAAGTAATTTTCTGTTCAAAGGAAACAACTGAAATTTGAAGGCTCAGTTGATTACGCCTGACACACATGCAAATCCACGCAAAGCCTATTTTGACTCCTTTTTATAATCAAGTCAAGCAATCAACCTTTATCATTATTCAAAATTAACTGGATGATACAATAGTAAGATGTAACTGAAACAGTGCAAAGGTTGTGGTTTAGACCAGTTCTGTACAAAAATATGAAATGGATAACGTTCTTTACAGGCTAATAAATGTGTGTTATTTCATTATTTACTGCATTGGAAAGAAAGGAAAATCCAATAAGCAAAACACCAGAACTTAAGCCGCATCAGCAGTTACCAGCTCAAGAGGGCAAGAAAAAGCAGATATAACTAGATTATGAAAGTAACTGCATTACTCAGTGCTTTGCTGAGAATCATGTGTTCTAGCTATCACAAAGAACCCTTTCTTAGTTAAGCATGAAATTTACAGCATTTTCTCTTCCACGAAGTAGTATACTTCTCCATCAAGAAGTTCTTTCAAAATGGAGGTGATAAAACACCACAACAGTCCTAGCTTTTTATTTCTAGATTTGTTGAGAATCACTGGACATGAGTTTTAGTGGGGAACACCTATCAACAACCAACCTGTACCGATTTTCAACCTTTTCTCTGAGGAATCAGAGTGAAAGTTAAAAGAACTATGCTCAAATAGAGCACAAAGGTGTGTTGGCTCGAAGATACAACACTTCAGAAATTGAAAACACTGAGCAGCATTTCAACACTTGAAAAAAACCCACAGAACTTACAGGAAAAAAAATCTCTTTTCAATGCTGTCTCTGCAAACAGCGCTCAAAGTAGTATTTCTGATGACCAGCAAAGCAATTTCAAGTATGATATGAACATGTCATATCGTAGAAGTAAATAAATAATGTCATTAACAGTAACTGACAGGTCAAATCACTGACAGCAGTGTGAAGACATCAACATATTTATATTCCTCTAAGCACAAAAAATTCCAGCGGCTAAAATTCCAAACACACAAAGCACACAGAGACTAACTGAATTACAGCAGTACAATCCTGCATGGAATAGGCTGTTCCTCCCAAGCAACTTAAATGTCTTCATATACTGGCAAATAAATTTTCATTTCTCTACATCAGTGATTCTTCCAGTTGGTTGCAAAAACACACTAATTTACCAAAAGCCTATTCGGATTGGTAACATTCATATGAAAGACTTAAGTAATGTTCCTGAAGATGAATTCAAAACAATTCTTTCAGCCAAATGAGCAAAAGCTCATTTATGGCCCTCTAGGACTCCCTTGAAGTGAAATGACAGCATGTATTCTTCAATGACTTTCCATTCCTTCACAAGTTAGCCTGAAAGGAACATTATCTGATTTAGATAAAAAAAATCATTAAATCTACTTTACAAAAAAATCAGAGAAATCCTATCCACCAAGTCTTTATCGATGTCACTAAACAGAGTAATTAGGTATGAACATATCCATTTACAGGAAAATGAGGATAATTAATTTTAGCCAATCTAGAATAATTGCAGCATAGTCTGACATACTGTGATAAATTTTGAGGAGTCTAAATGCGTTTCAAAAGGCTTCTTCTGACCAAAAATTACCCACATGCATTTTTTT
>WAAE01018979.1:0-33570 GCA_013400495.1 Nicator chloris
ACCAAGTTGCATCAACTGTAAAATTATTAAAATCACTTAGGTCATGGGAATAATGACTACATGTGTGAATTCAACCTAACCAAGTGTACTTGCTCTAATTCAAAGTTGGTTGCAAAGCAAGATGGAGTTCCTCAGCGGAAAAAAAAAGGTCAAAAACTGACCTTAATATGCAGGTAACAATATACTCAGACTAGGTGTATTTTTAAAATATTGACAAAATAATAAAGCTGATCAAATACTTTCAGGGTCCAACACCAAAACATTTTTCTAAGTAGCTGTATTCCAGACCTATCTTTCCAGACCTGAACCTTTAATTCAGGATAATAATCTGCAAAAAAAAGCACAAACAAATCTCCAACCAACCACATACACAAACCAAAGAAAAAAAATCCCCAGACAAATAAACAAACCAAACAAACAAACAAAAAGGACCAAAAACAAACAAAAAAAAAACCAAACCCACAACAAAATATGAAGCAAAGCAAAACACCCTTTTCAAGGCCATGTAAGTATATCTTTGATGTCAGCTGTCTTAACGAAGTTGCTCATTCCAGGTCTGTAGACACAATATGTACCTCAGAGTCATTGAGATAAGTATCTGTAGATATCGAAAGGGAAGAATAGATGTTCGAGAACAGGAAATCCCCACTTATAATGAAGCAGTACATGAATGTATAAAGATACTGTTAGCACTTTTTGAAGTCCATAAAATGTTGCCGTGCTCCCTCTGTAATGTCATTCTGGGAATTTCATCGATAAATGGGGGAGAACAACTTGGTGATTAAATTAGTACCGAGAGCTCTAACAACATGAGTACGTCTGCTGTGGTGTGCTGTGTAAGAAATACATAGGTACTTCAATTTACTCATCTTAAAGTGACATGCATTATTAATTCTTATTGTCTGGACAGTTTATAAAGGTGATTTAACAATCTTGCCATGCTATGCATCATAATTTTTACTTTACCAGATCACTGAATTAAATATAACAGGGACAAAACAATTAATTTTTATGTATGTTCTCATTGTGTCTGCCAAATACTATTCCAGAAAGTTTCACTGTAACTGACCAGACTGAGATTCCTTGCTTTGGGTTTGTTTGGATAGTCAGACAAAAACCTTCAAAGGTCACCATTATCTTTCCACCTATTTTTACTGTAATTTTCCTCTGCTAATTTGTTGGAGGTTATATTTTTAAAAGTACATTTACATTCCTTTCCTTTAGGAAAGGAAGAATTTTTCCACAGTAAACCAGAGGAAGAAAAGAGATTTTCCTTCATGGCTATTTTTTTTTTCTTAAGTAAAAAGAGAAAGAAGATTTAGTTAACAGAGGGTAATATCAGCACCATGTCTGTGGAGATGTTCCCAGAGATATCAAAGCTGAGGATGGGTAGCACAGGCTGAAGAGACTCATTCCTTTATGGGACTGCATAGCACTGATAAATCAGAGCCATTTACCGATCAGGAACATTACATGCCAGCTTTTGTTACTCACAGATTATAAGGTTTCAATGCCCCTGAGCCTGTATTTTCAGTAATTCTTAGTCACTTTATGAATTCTGCATAAAGATATTTACTTCTATTCTGTTTGTCTTTCTTTTGTGTAGAAATTACATACAGTGAATCAGAGGAGAGTAGGCAGTTCTAATACTGGCTCAGATAATACATCTCTGAGTGATGTAACTAAACAGCAGCCATGTGAAGCATCTGAATGATCATCATGGCCATATCTACCACCCTATAAGGTTTTCTAAGTGTCCTTCTCAGAGTCTTGAGTGAACCTTTTAGACTCTATATGGACAATAGTATAATGGTTTCTACTTCTATTCAGCATTGTTTAAAAACCAAGCTAGTAAAATTTTAATGTAACAAAAATATATTTGTATGTTATTGAAGAAAAAAATCATTTGCTGTCTTTAAATGTCATGTTAATTCTTCAGGTATGGCACAATAAAATGACATTCCATAAAGACAAGAATACAGATTAATCTGATAAAAGACTTTAGTAACAGGCTCTCCAACCCACACTTCAACTTTACAATCTTACTGCTATTCAGGCAAAACCAGCCTTTCAGTCAATGAACTAGTCAGGATTTTGTAATGCAGATGAAGTTGTGCAGACTTTCAGTAAAACTCTTCTCAAGCAAGTGTAAACAGTTTCTCATTCCTTGTTTTCTCTTGCAAGAAAGAAAGGTTGGGTCGCACTATGAGCAGCAGTTGAGGAAATTCCAAATTTCTTTTATGCTTCAGAAAATGAAGTAAGTGAAAGTGAGTTTCACTTTATTTCATTTTTGTTATCTAAAAGGGAGATACATATTTTGACTGCCATAATGTAACCTCTCTTTGCAATCAGCCGATAAACTTTTCCATGGTCTTCCCCATGCTATTCTGGAAAAGAGTCCATGAAAGCCTTAGACCTTCCACTTATAAAGCCATGCCAAAATCTTAGTTCAGTCTGGCTAAAGAATAAATTTGTATTTATGTGATCTTTATTCATCTTTAATTATGTTTCAGTAACCTTTGGTGCTTATTTATGTTCCTGAATAAGAAATAAGAAATAATACCTTCTTTAGGCAGTTTTTAAAGAAAAAATTACATGGTGCACATAAATATAGTTTAACCACTGACTATGATTTCCCAAAATGCTGCACTTTATTCATGCACATTAAAATATGCATTAAATTTCATGCAAAAATTAACAGGAGTTTAACTTTGTTCCTTTCTTCTGAAAACTGTTTTAACATAATCTGGATTATTTTACTTGCAATCTCTTTCAGAGCAGGCACTTCAGAATACGTGCAAAACATGCTATTCCAGAGGGGCATATGTCCTGCTTTCCTCAAACCTTCCTTATGAAAACAACACTGAATAATAGCCACAGGTTTTCATTAGTGGGTCAAACCACACTAATGAGGTCACTGTCTTCTCTGCATTTAACCCAGAAATAGCAGCACTGCAAGGAGAATCAATTTGACTGAGGCTGGTCAGTTCAATGATGGAACAAGAAAACATGTTTTCCCTGAACCTCACTCCAAGTCTCTACACTAGGCTGTTTCCAAACCAGTGGTTTAGAAAAAGGAACATGTAGGACATTCACAAATAGCATTTGATTGTCTCTCTCACTTTTAAATATTTCTTTAAAGAATAGTGGTCATTTTTTTTTTTTTGCTGAAGTAATCACAATCAAACAGAGATATGAAGTCAATGAGGTGAGAAAAATATCTGCAATTCCTGCAAGCATATATCCTGAACAATTCCCTGAATGGGGCTTTTTTCAAAGGTTTGCCTCTTGCCTTAAGAACTGCTGATATGTCATAGAAAATATTGAGGAAGATGTTACAGGAGATGTGAGAAGTTTTGTAAGTAATTCTCTCATGTATATCAAATTTTTTCTGTAATTCTGAGACGGTTTGGGGGTTCTTTCCTCATAAAGAATGCATACTTTCCCAATGGGTTTGAGTTTGTTGTTTGGTTGGGGAAGGGGGAGATGGCTGGTTTTTTCTTTTTTATTCTTTTTATTCTTTTTTTCTTTTTTCTTTTTTTTTTTTCCTTGATAAAGAATGATCCGTACAGATTTTTTGATTCGCTCTTCAGATTTATTTCACACCTAAAGGTTTATACCCTCGTTCTCTCCAGTCTATACTGGTATTATACTTCAGTATTTCTGTTCACTGAATATTCAGAGTACAGAATTAGGATTTGGATGAAATTCAAAAGGATGGTCCTATGGAGCCTTTTGCAAAGCTTTTGCCACAATTTGTGTCCATCAACATATTCAATATGCAATCATAAAGAAAAGGCTAGGTATATAGATATGCCAGACAACAAACAAACAAACAAACAAAACCCACACAACCAAACAACCAAACAAAAAACAAACAAACCATGATTATGCAGTCTTTAATTGCAATGTGATGTAGACACAGCAGAAGCTGAAGAAAATTTTCAAGTTTCTGTTAAACTGGTATGTCCTAATGTTGTGTAACTAATCATACAGTTCCAAATTATCTTTGAGAAAGTATTTATTTCACAAACAGTTTCCTAACTATTCTGTGCACAAAGTAATAAAAATAAACTGTGGTTTCTGCTTCTTTAATAATCTTTCAGCTGTGGATTAAAGTTAAGTTTTAAATATTTCTGTATGTTTAATCAATGGATAGAGATAGTGTTTTCCCAGATCTTACAAAAGATTTACCAAAAATTCTCCAACTTCACATCTCCTGGGAACCCTGAGGCTTCCCACGTATCTCTAGGTAAATATCTGTCCACGTTTCTTTTGTCATTGTGAGGCTTTTACATTTATTGACTTGATTTATATGTTCCCAAATTATTTTAAGAATTAAGCATCTGAGAATTGTGGCCTATAGAGGCAGTTTTTTAGAAAAACAAAGCATAGTTTGAAATAAAGGGAAATTCTCTAACTTGATGACTTTTCTAGAAAATCCTTGAGATGTGGTGTAAGTAACAGAGATGCTACCACTTCTCAAATAATCCCATTCATCTTTATAATTAAAAGTGTTGGGAAGCTAAATACAGTTGTCATTTTCATCTGTTTCTATAGTAATTCTTTTCACCTCAAAGTGCTTCATAAGCTGAGCCTGAGCTGACTTCCCTCATCACAGAATAAGGATCTTCCAGTTTAAAAAAATCAACTGCTATTTTAAACAAATAGAAACACCAGAGATAATTGAAGATAGAACTTGAAACAAATTCTTTTTAAAAGGATAGAAGAAATTTCTGTTATACTTTTGCAACAGAAAAAGGATACTTATTTGTAAATGATAAGAGATGTGAAAAAGTATGCTAAGTATCAGTATCTCAATTATTTCCTATAAACTAGAAAGCAGTGATAGGTGTATCTTCTCTGCCATTTATTGTTTAATTGGTATGATAACAAAGCTGTTCTATGTCTAGATAAACTGTATTATTCTTTTATATGGATTGACATACAATGCTGCAAAATGACTACCAAAGAGAAAAAGAAAATTCTAAGCTAAGAGTTCTGCGTGTTTCAGGGATTTTCACCTTCAACTGTGTGTGAGGAGAGACCTGCCCTAATCCAAGTCCTAGTTATCAAAAACAGGATAGTGTGCTAGAAAGGTAATATGCCTGCTTCCCTACAGTTGCCACATTAAGACAAAGTAAATTAAACCATTAAACCCAAGCTTTCAGGATGGTATTTGCACTGTTGTAGGTCAGCAAGAGGCAGGTGTCTTCTAAATGAACTTTTGCTCCAAAGTAGTTGGGTTTACAATATTTATTAGGGAGAGGATTACATCAGTCCTGCATAAGATTTAGCGTAAAGATTAATTTAGATTTTTTAACCCAATTGCTTTTTTATGTTGTCTGTCTTTCATACATACTCATACACAACACTCTATAGACAAATATTTAATGTTGTTAATTCTGGAAATTATCTGCTCTGTAAAACTGGTTTGGTTTTCAAGTGGTATCTAAAAGAAAAAAATTAATTCCTGACTAGAAAAAACTATCTGAGGGTTTTTGTCTGGTTTTGGTTTTGGGTTTTTAAGTCAATTCTGCATATTTTGTACTTACAGAAAGTGCTGTCATCATATATTTCACAGCAGTTCCCATGGAAACTTGGTTGCATTTCTTTGCGTTTCTGTTTTGGTTTTTGATTTGATGCAGTAACAGCTGGTGGTCATCCTGCAAGTTAAATTAAATAAAGAGTTCATTGATTTTACTGCCCTCATAGTCTCTTTCTCTCTCAAGCATTGCCCTTCTCTTCATATATTGGCTAAGGAGCACATCATACTAAAGAACATCTGTATATCCCCTATGCATTCATTTATGCCACATGAGCAAGATACACAAAGGAACATTAAATTATTGTTGGGACATGTGGAAATAAACTGAGCATTGAAAATGGCATTATGAGAGGGTTGAACTGGTACCTAAGAAAAAGATATGGACTGTGCATATGGCCAAGCATAAATGAATCAGTTTGGATGCAACATGAACTTCAACCGATGCTCAGATAAAAGTTATTTTAGTTCAAATAATATTATAAAGCATTGTTTCAATTGCCATGGGCAAAACAGTCTTGATACCATGGTATCACTTCATTTAATTTGTTTCCAACTAACAGTCCTACCTTTTCTGCTTGTTTCTCGGGTTTTCTCCAGTCCACCACCTTCCTCCCCTCTTTCTAGTCTCAATTTCCCTTGCTTTTGTAGCACAATATATGCAATCCTTTCCACACCTTTTGGAGAGGCAGTGGGCAATGCAAGAATTTGAGGTCAGTGCACAGCCATTTCTTTCTGCTGCCCTTTGCATCTTACTCTTTTCCTCCACTGCTTCTCAATTCTTAATTATTGCCTGTGCCCCAGTGTGGAGCACTCATGGGCTGCTGTACACTTTGGGGTTACCCTGCCCTGGTAAGGGTCCCTGCAGGGGCCCCAGTCCCTCTGGGGTTGTCACTACCCCAGTGCCTCCACGGGCTGCATGCTCTGTAGGTGTCTCTCCTGGTTTTGTGTCTTCCTGTGTCTTCTCTCACATCCCCTGCTGCTTCCCCCTTTACATGGTCTCCTGTACATCCTGCACTGTGTCCACCACCCCTTCACATACGTGTGCGAGCCAGGGCGCTGTGTACTTCTCTGGCACGTTGATTTTCTGCTGCCAGTGGCACAATCTGTGTCACTGGGATTCCCTTGCTTTTAAACTAGTTTCTGGTAACCCTTTTGTCCCTTCGCAGATGCTCTCAGAAATGAGAAACTCAGTTGGCAAAACAGCTGAAGACCTTGGGATTTGGAAATCAGCAGAAGTCTGAGCATTTCTAAGTCATAACCATGTCAGACTAAATAAAACTCGTAGTGAAACAAACTTCTTTTTTCACATGTGATCAATATTGGTTCCAGATGCCTTCTACAATCTCCTGTAACACCTATAAAATAACATCTTACAGTATTCTCTGCTAAACCCAGCCCTCATCTTCTCCCCGTCTCAACTCAGAGGTAGAACTAGAGCAGACAGAGCAGGCTGCAAAAATTAGGGATCCTTATTTTGAACAATTATGAATTAATTTATTTATGAGTCAGACTTTTTTCTGTTATTTCTGACACGTCTGTGCACATGGATTGGCACAAAGTGTAATGTGGAAGGAAATGCCTGCAATAACCTGGTGAAACTGAAAAATAATGCAGTTTGGTGCCAGAATGCTGTTTTGGCAAGTGAGGATTTTGCATGACGTCTCCCACACTACAAGCAATGGAAATTTCTCTTTATGTAAAATTATATAAACTTTCATTTGCTAATCCCCCACTGACTTTCTATCAATCACCCAAATAATGGCTACAATAACTTCTTTTTTGTTCATGGTCTAATTATGCTATTTTGAATCCCACTGTTAAACCTTTTAGGCATAATTCAGGGCACCTTTCTTTCTCTCTTACCTCACCCCCAACTTTCCTGCAGATTAACACCAAAGCAAAAAATCTGTGGGAACAAGAAGAGCTAGGCAATTTTGTTAGGCATGTAATAACTTCTTTACAGGCATCATGGCGCTCAAGAGGAATGAACTCATGACCTTTTTCTTTGCTTATTAAAGGAAGGTCTTTATTACTGGCTTTAATATCAGACAGTAAAGTAAGGGTATAAATTCTATACACAGAGAGATAATATCGGGTCTTGTATTCACAGAAGACTAGATTAAGCTGAGGGTGACATTAGTTACTGGAGTAAGGTCTGAAGATCTTTTACAAGAAAAAGGGTCTACTTTCATCCTCCCCTCTTGCGTATAAGCTTTCCATACACGTGCCCCAACAGACAGAAATTTCTGGTGGCTTTTCATTTCCATGCTCAGAATTTATTATTTACTGTGTCTCTGACTGCTTCAGGTAAAAATATTACCAAAATTATAATAATATTCATTGTAACAATTAATTATAGTCAACTAGCTTTTTACAAAGGTATTTTTATTGACTATGAGAATCAATCAGAAAAGATGCTTTCTTTCTCTCCAAATTTTACTTGGTTTCTAAAAATCTAGTAGAACTACATGGATAACATATACTATGAAAAGAAAATTTTAAAAGTAGGTATATAATCTGAGAAAAAGCTGAAGTTTAATTTGTTGCTAATGAGGTTTTATTCTTTTAAGAGAATCTTTCAAGGGGCAATTTTAAAAACAGTTTTATCCTGTTAGAAACAACAATGTTATTATATTTCCTGTACAGGGAAACAGGCCACACACATGCCAAGTACTAAGAGCACTGCTAACCTGAAAATTTATTTCTTGAATTAATATTTGTATTCAAACATGAGATAATTTTTAAGTGAAAGATTATGAAATTAATGATTCTTCTGCAGACATCTCTCTGAAATATTGGACTTCCTTGGATTACAAGGATGTAGAAGTACTTTTAGAAGTGGAGAGAAGTAACAAAGGTAAGGTGTCTGTTCTGAATTCTCTGCTTTGAAGTTTTACTTATTAAATCAGAGAATTTATGCACCTATCTTAGAAAGAGTGGAGAGATAAGAGACAACATACACAGGTTTTAAAAATTACGACTGCACAATATTTAAATGAATATGTGTGGAAATGTTGCTTGTGTGGATATGCAGATGATTGCATGTTTGTTTTCTTTTGTTTTTAAATAATCAACTATATCAGTATAAAAAAAAGCATAAAAACCTTAAACATATTGTTGTCATTGCTTCTTTCCTTGGCAACTACAGCCACAAGAACTAAACCTCCTTCCACTCTGTCAAAATTTTTCTTCAGGACTTTTTCTCTTCCACTTCACTGATTTATTTTTCCCCAAATTATCTTAAATGGAATTAAAAAAAATTGACTTATTATTACATGTGGGGAAAAGACTCTGCCACTAACAAAATATTGAGGATCCTGTACTATAGTTTTCAGTGAGGATTGTATTGTTGCAGTATAGATAAAGCTGCTTAATTTCATCTTTTCTCCTTGTCCATGAGAAAGCTTAAAAAAAAATACAGTTGTTACAGATAGAGCAGTCTACCTGTGCAAATCACATAAAAAAAAAAAGGACTGGGAGTCCAAGAACTGTCAGTGATTACACCTGTCTCATGTCCCTTTCAAATAGATTTCCATGCTAATTTCTGTAGTTACCAGATACTTTCAGATGCAGAGATGCCCAAGTTTCTGCATGTCTGGTAAGCAGTCACTGGACACCCACAGACAGACTAGAGGTGAGCACTTGATTCAGCTGTGTCACCATGATCCTGTCCACTGGAGACCTGACAGAGGTTTTGTGTCTCTGCCTCTTGTTGTCTTGATCCCACGCTAGCCCATGTGAATATTTCTTCAGCTATCTATGATCTGCAGCTGTATAAACGACATATGGGAAGAGCAAGCTCTAGGAACACTCTGCTACACTCTTCCATGAATGCTGCCATTGTGCTCTGAAGACATCAGAGCTTGAGACGGATAGATGCTGTGTATTTATCTTTCTAATTTGAAAAAATAGTCTTCTATTGTAATAGCTGGTTTTGCATCTGTTAAAGAGCACAGAAACAGAAAAAAGGATTTATCCCTGTACCAAGGAAATGTTAAGAAAAAAGTAAACAAAAGGCAAGAAAGAATTCTTAAATAATTAATACATTTAATGTAAATGTCTCATCAGCAATTTAGGTGTTTGTGAATCCCTTTATTCTTGCACTAGATAAATGAAATTACATCTTTCTGCTGAGCAGGTGTGACATGATTTATTCTACCTTTTAATCAAGATCATGATCTATTATTAAGAGATAGTGTCTAACAATTGGAAAACCTGACTGGAATCAGCCAGTCACGTTTTATAACAAATTTTAATTTGGATCATAAATTGCAATGGCCTAAAGATATGAAGAGATGTGCATAGGTTGAGAAGACAAAATGGTCTTTTTTCTCTCTGAAAAAGGCATCTCACTCTATTACTGTTTATTTTTAAATCCTTATTTCTACACTACTTAAAATTTAATGTAAGTATCTTTTGAATGCTGTAATGTGATCCACAGACATGAACTTTCAAATACTTTTGTAATCATTCTTGTCAAGTGATTCTACAAAGATTTACAGGTTTCAAACCAGGATTGGAATAATGCTTTCCTTTGTAGATAGGTTTAATTCAATAAACCTGGGTTATTTCAGGTACACAATGACCTCTCTCTGGGCTGGCATAAATCTCTGCAGTTCAGCTGAAATCAGTACATTCACAATAGTGCAATCAGGGCTTTACAATGCATTAACTTAAATCCCCACTCCAAACTCTGGAGACCAAACAGTGCTAGAGTGAGTAGTTACTTGGGAGTTGATAATGTGGTGAGAGAAGTAACAGAGGCAGCCTGAAAATGTAAAACATCAGAAAGGATGTGAAAGAAAAGCACAGGTAATTGTTTAATATAGATCACAAATGTCTGTTACAATGAAAGACAGGAGGCTGGAACCTCACAGCCCACAACACAAGAAAGAGAGAGTGGGAATAAACAGAAATACAGGGTGCACAGGAGTGAAGGGAGGAGCATTAGGAAATTAGGTAAGATACAGTAAATAATGGTATGCTTTTAATCAACCAAAATCTCAAAGTGTTATGATGTGTTTGAGGTTTTCTTTTTATTTCTTGCAGAAACTATGTGGAAATATCCTGAAGCCATCCTATAAATATTCACTAAGACAGCTTTTGACTCAGATATTGTCTTTTGAAGTTATATGAAAATGACAGGGTTTGTTGTTTGAATTATCCTATTTCCTCTTTTATGCTCATATATCATTTTTACTTCCAAGGTTTCTATCTGCTCAGATTAAACAGAACTCCATATGGAAATCTGACCATGAGCTGGCTCTCTTTTTATACCTTGGAGCTTTATGTTTTGGCCAAGGTTTGCTTGTAAACCATGTGATAAGATTTAATTCCACATTTGCATCTTTTTGTATTCCCAAATCTAGTTATGTTCTATGGTTAATAAGACACTTATTTGCATAATTGATCCAATTACCTAAAAAAAAATTCTGTCAAACCAATATTCCTATAATAGCTTTATTGGTGATAAACTGTAGGATAAATCTAGCTGCAGGAATATTGCTCTGGCCTTTTCTGTAGGCATTTGTATATGTAATATCCATCACTTCAGTTTGATTTCATGGTCTTTCTGGCAGTATCCCCACCATGCTCCTGTTTAGGGAACCCTCTCTATAGAAACATAAAGATTTTTTTTCACACATGCCAATTAAGGTATCATCTTTTGCCCTGAAAGAAAAGGGTGTAAACCCCCCCCGACTTAAAATAGAAAGCAGTATCGTGTTGATTTCTGGTGTTTCATTTAAACAAAATCATTCAAAGGTCTCCTCGGTACTGTAGAAAGACAATCCAAAAACAACCCCTCCACCACTAAAGCATTAGAAATTCTCTCAGACATCCCCTGAAAGCATTTAGAGTAATTTGTTTCAACATCTTATGTGGCAGAAACAAATTTTAGGTGAAAGTGCATTTACAGATTGAATTTTGGGGTGATAAAAAGGCACTAAATTAATTTTTTAAGAGAAAAAGGCATTAAATTAAAATTTTAAAAGAAAAATAAAATCTGAAGCAACTCCCAGCAAAGCACTTAAACACTATTCAGTGTTAACATTTATTACAATTTCCAGAACACTTGAGTTCCTTGTTAGACTATCAAAACTTTACCCTATACTTTCAATTTTTAGGCAGCCATTTGCTAAACATACAAAGATACTGAGATTCATGATTGTGGAGAGACAAATAGAATAGATGAATAACTAAATAATACTTTTCCCCAACTATTTACTATGTTATCCCTACTCACTCCTTGTTTATAATCTGACATACTTTGCATGTTATTAACCTTTTTCAGAAATCTTTGCCATGACTTTGTATTTCTTCAGTACTCCAAAGGCACATAGCAAAAGAAAGAACATTTGGCTTATTAAATAATAATTATCATTCACTATAAGAATGTAGATGAAGCACAGGACCAAATCTCTTGCAAGAAATATGCATCTTAAAGTAACTGTCAATAGGAAGATCATACAACTTGCATACTATTTACAAAATTGAGAACAGCACCTTTTCCTTTATGTCCTCAAATTTTGTGCAGAAGATGTCTATCTGCTTTAGATTTTACAGAACCTTCCCATAGAAATAGAAGTGCCCGACTGAAAATTGAAATACAGTGAAAATGTGGAAAGACAAGCTTATTGCAGTGAAGAAAGGAAAAAAGATGGGGTTTTCATAGTCTAGGTGTTTAAATCTCTTTTAGGGTAGAATGTTTCTGTAGCATCCATCATGCATATGTCTGTTCTACTGTCACTCCCACTGGTAGTGACAAACTGTAGGTGTCTCCATTTAGCTAACAACTGCAGAATGAATGCAGCATATGCAGGCAATCCTGCAGTCCAGGATGCTAAAATGCATCTATGTCTTATCATCAAACAGCTCCTACTCCCAGATGTCCAACTCCCTGTTCTATCAAGGAATTAACTTTTAGTTTGTATCCATGCTAAATTACCTTGTGTTTTAATGGTAAGGCTTGTAAAACAGCAAAGCCAAACTTAGTAATTGAGAACTAAGGATACCCTCTTTAAGATCTTAATTTGTGTGGACTAATTGTGATGAAAAATCCAGGAGGAACTGTGAAATTGGATTTTTCTATGAAGGGGGATTTCTAGCTGGTTTCCTGGTTGTCATACATTTCTGTTAGACTGTGTTTGGGTTTTTTTATCCCTCTTTCATGACCATTGTTCTGTCTTCTACAGATTCCATTCACTTTGGTACCTAAGGAATATGTGCAGGAAAATATACAGAAGCAACAGATTTCTTTCTTCTTCCATGTGTTCTGGAACAACAGTATCTACAGAAGAAACAGTCTCTGATTCCAGTGCTTTGGCCATGGTTTTCATACAACATTGCTACTACTATATAATGTAAAGGTTCAAGTGCCCTGAGACTGCCTTGTGGGTGTAAGGATACTGATGATCTTACTGGTGCTTTTTAAGGCCTTCAGTCTTTTTTGCTGGGTACACAGTACAGTGCCCTATTCAAAATAGCTACCTTGATCTATCTTGAAATATCCCAAGGTACCCAGAGGCGCCAGGTTAGGAATTTTTTATGGTTTCATAGCTGAAATAAAAATGATGTAAAAAAACCAAGTATATGTGGGTATACAGGTTGTAAGAGAGCAGTGGATGTTTCCTTAAAAGTCAGTCCCTCCAGTGGAAATGTTTGCTTGGGTCAAAAACTGTTTGCATATTTCTAAATACCTGAACAGGATTTTCCTCACACTTAAACTCTGTTACAGCAGTTTACTTGTGCAATTCTTAGGGAGAGGAAGCAATAAGGACCCTGAAAGTTATTTACTAACTATTCCTCTGCAACAAGAATGATCTATGGCTTGCTCATCCATCGTTTCTCAGAGGCAGCTGTGACCACTGAAGGTGTTCCTGTCTCACCTGCAGTCAGCCGTGTGCTGCTGCCTCCTGCCAGAGGTTGCCATGCCCTCAGATCTGCCTGGGCTCTGCTGCTCAGCTCCTCCCTGCCCCACTGCAGTCAGAACCAGCCAGCAGCAGTGCACTATTTGAGCTGCCTAGTGCAGCCCATATGGCAGGCTTTTACTTGAAAATGCTGCACAATGCAACTCGAAGGGAATCACTGGCCTTCACTGGGAGGAATTCAAGGAATAACTGGGAAGCTTCAAGGAATGAATCAGTTGTGAGGGGCAAATGAAACTTGTTTACATAAGACCTCAGAGGTCCCTTTGAGCCTGATTTTCTACAGTCATGCAGTTCTCAGGTGCAACAAAACAGAAAAGGGTTTGAGATTTAGGTTGATATGTACTGCGCATAAAGGAATAGAAAAAAACCTTAGATTTATATTAATTCTGTAAATTTTTCCTGAAAATAAAGCAGAACATTCTGTAATTATTGAAGATTTCTGTAAATAATCATTATAGCCGAAAACCCATAATTTTTCAAATGTTTCTGTTGCAGGTAGAACACAAGGTGGCGTGTGCATGTATATGAAGAGGTGCTGTGGTCATGTGGTGCATGTGACCATGTCAGTGGTCACAATTCTTTGAAACAATGTTTATCAGCACTTACAAAAAATGAAAATGTAAAATTACAATAAATGTAAAAATATACTCCAATACACAAGATGTAGTTGAAAACTATGAAACAAATTCTTAGTGCTAGAAAAATTGACATTTCTTTTTAAGAAAGGGACTTTTTTCCTTCTTGTCATTTATATGCTCAGCATTCTGAACTATCCAGTCTTTATTTAGAAATTCATGTACCTGTTTTTAAGAGATAAAACCAGATAACCTATCATACAGTAAAGTTTAATTTCTTTAATTAGTTAATATTAATGGAGATATTACAATACAACAACTTGGAATATGAAACTGAAAATTAATCTACTTGTTTTTCAAATGCTTGCAAAAAACCTTTGCAAACACTCTGAGCAATGGGATTAGAACTGAAACCAATTCTGATAATTGGAGAAGTGAACAAAAATTAACCCAAAGAACTTCAATAAATAGAAATACAAAGAACTACACCCAGGAGAATCAGATTAATAAATACAAAACAGAATACTTGGAGAGTCAGACAAAAACATATGCATTGCTGGAAAGTGGAAAAGAGCCAAGCAGAGAGCAGCAATGTAGTGGGAAAAGCATCTTTTTGGAATGTATTAGGAGGATAAAGAACAAGAGGAGAAATTGTCCTGTTGTACCCAGTAGTGTGAAGATCTCTGTCAGAGAATTGCAGCCATGTATGGCAGAGACTATTCTGAAGTATTCCATCATGAACACACAGAAAGTCATGTAGGGTTTGTAAAATAAGCTCTTTCTCTCTTTCTGGATAGATTATCTTTTTTGAATTCCACTGTGCATGAAGAATAAGCAAATTAGTATCCTTACTAACTCATTCCTTTAATTTTGCCATTGGGAATGCTTGGAAACCAATTATGAAACTCCCCCAGAGTTGCTACATTACGAGAATAAAACATGAAGAAAAACATGAAAACATGAAAACATTTTTTAAATTTTTGGAGGCTGTTATAAAAAATAATAATTTCCTGTACTCTCTGCCCAAGTAGATAAGAATTTTTTTAATTTTTATTTTTTAGATAAAATTTAGGATACAAAAAACCTTTTACCTAAAATGGCAAAGAATGAAAATTAACCAAGGAGAGAGGTTGAATTATTTCCTTTATGGTTTCAACTGCATATTGATAAGTACCCACCTTAAGCAATCCTAAATGATCTTTGAATAGGAGGGAGGCTGGATGTTCTTTTGAGTTTCTTCATAGTCCTCTGTTTTGGTTTTTTTTTCCTTTAACTTCATGAATCTGATAAAAAATGCAAGAGATTTAAACATCTTTCATATTCTTGTAGGGCCACAAAAATTACCAAAATTTTAATGAGTTTATATGACTATACCTTCAGAATTGCCCAAGGTTTATTTTAGGTTATTGAAGACAGAACTACTGTTTAGCTTCAGAAACAAAAATTATAAGTGAGGTTTTCAAGTGGAACTTTAGTAATTTTTGCCTTGAGTGGTGCCCAGAAGAGCAAAGAAAATGAATTGAAAGAAAGTGTAAGGAAACCCTCTGCAAGTTCAAACAGAAAAGTCAGAGAATTCTTACATAGTTAAAGTCTATGTGTGTTATATAAACCCTTAAAAATTGGTATAAATTTAGAATGTAAACATCTGATAAATAAATCTAGAAAGAAAACCAAAGAAATGCCAAAATAATGTGTTCATTTAATGTAAGGCATAACAGATGTGCTATGTTCTAGTGCTCTCAAACACTAAAAAAAACTATGGTGTCAAAGCAAAATAAAAAAAAAAGTTGGCCTTCCATGTTGATTGTAAATAAGACTTTCACCCAAATGCAGTGATCATGCAAGATGCATTCTGTTAAAATAATTCCTTACTAAGATTTTGTTTTGCTTATAGTGCTCAGATACCCAGTGGTTTGTCAGCAGCAGGGTATGAGTAGTAAAGGAAGTATTTTTCATTCAATAAGTTTTAAAAAAACTGTATTAAGTTTTATGGCAGAAAAGTTACTAGAGTAATCTTGAAAGTATGTGAGAGTGAAAAAGATTATGGGGAGTCTTTCCAGTGTTGTTTTCTTTTTCTTCCCCGCTTCCTTTTCTGCATTTACTACCCCACAATATGTAATGGACACAATTACTAGAGGCTATGGTTATTCTTGAAGTTATTAAGCCTCTAAAATTATTGTTTGCATGGTTGTATCTACGGCTTCATGGAATTGTTTCAGTAAGGTCTGATTTTCCTTTTTGTGCAAAAGCAAGATTTGAAGTTCATTAGCATGACCTGTATTTTGAGGAGGGGATTGGTGCTTGTTCTAGGTATTTATTTTTTAAAATTTATTTCTAAGAATGATGGCTCCAGTTACTGGGAAACTGTTTAGATCTAATGGCATTTAATATTTAGAAGAGCAAATATAAATCTGAAGTGACATCATTATTGATATTTATAATATTGCATATTATATGACTTCTTTTTTTTCTTCATTTTTATGAGGACATTAATCTCTGAGTTCAGTAGCTTCCATATTTCTCTTGACAGGTAGCAAGCAGATTGGCTAAGTCAGTGGGTGTCCACAGGTGTTTAATTAAGTTTTCTAGCTGTAGTTCACGTCTAAAAACACTTGTGGGGTTTTTTTTAGGAAAAAAAGTTATTAAATTTCAAAGACTAGAACTTCATATTTTCTGAATATAATGGTACCTAGATAGGAAATTATTTTGACATTTGCCATCTTAGTCCTTGTAATTAATAAGAGTAGGATCATACATTCTCCCAACGGAAAAACAAAAAACAAAACAAAAAAAAAAAAAAAAAAAAGTGTCAGGGATTAGTTTAACTCCTTCAAACTAAACACAGACCTGCATTTTTGTTAGTTCTGAGATATGTAGCTTAACACACCTAAAACACAGCAGTCATCTTTGTCAAAAAAACAGGTGTCATCTGCTTATACACATAAAAGTTATCATTCTCAGATAAAATTATCTCTTTTATGTCTTTTAAAATTTTACATCCCAGAGCCATAGACTGGCCTGGGGTGGAAGGGACCTTAAAGGTCATCTGGTTCCAACCTCATTGCCATGTGCAGGGACAGTTTCCACTGGATCAGGTTGCCAAGAGTCCCATCCAGAGGGGAGGCCTTGAACACCTCCAGGGATGAGGCACTGACAACTTCTCTGTTCCTGTGCTACACCACCCTCATCGTAAGTAATTTCTTTCTAATGTTAATCTAAACCTACTCTTTTTTCAGTTTGAAACCATTCACCCCTGTCCTGTCACTCACTATATGCTCTAGTAAAATGTCTCTCTCCATCTGCGATGTTGCAGACTTACCTTGAACATTGTGTGCAGTTTTGGCCACCACCATATAAGAAAGATTAAAAACTATTAGGGAGCATCCACAGGAAGGCAACAAAGGTGGTGAGGGGCCTTGAGGGAAAGCTGCACAAGAAGTGGCTGAGGTCAGTTGATCTGTTCAGCCTGGGGAAGAGAAGCCTGAGGAGAGGCTTCATTAAGGTCTTCAGTAGCCTCGCAAGTGGAAGAGGAGGGGCAGGAACCGATCTCTTCTCTCTGGTGATCAGTGACATCACCCAAGAGAATGGCATGAACCTGAGTCAAGAAAGGTTTAAATTGGATATTAGAAAAAGTTTTTTACGCTCAGAGGGTGGTTGGGCACTGGAACAGGCTCCCCAGGTGTCACAGCACCAAGCACCAAGTCTGACAGAGCTCAAGAAGCTTTGGACAATGCTCTTGGGGATGGTGCAGTGCAGGGCCAGGAGTTAGACCCAATGATCCTTGTGGGTCCCTTCCAACACAGCTTATTCTTTTTGTAGGCTTTCTTTGGGTACTAGAAGGCTCTAATTAGGTCAGCCTTCTCTTTTCCAAGCTGAAATAAATAAACCCAATTCTCTTAGCCTTTCTTCTTAGGAGAGGTGCTCCATCCTTCTGTTGAGACTACTAAACTGAGCTGGTTACTTAGTGTGAAAATACTTTTTTTTTTTTAAATCAGTAAGGACTTAATTTTAATCAATGCAACTATGTAAGACTTATACTATCTGAGAAGCTAATTCATTATTCTTTGATAACTAAAAATCTCAGATGAGATTTTTAAGGGTCTTGTAGAAGCCTATAAAGGATAATTATTTAATTTATTAATGAAAGTCATCAAACTTTCAGATACATTGTGTGACATATGGCAGAACTACCACTGGAATGCAGTTTCTAAATGAAAAACAGGAAAATTAACATAACCAGAGCAACTTATCACAAGCTGAAATGAGGGAAAAGTCCTACAAGCATTCCAAACTCTTTCAGAAATTGACTTGTGATATTTATTGACCTATAAATACTGTGTAGCTATGTCTAAATCAAAAAGCATCATCTGGCTTTCCCTGCTTGTTTGCTGTGACAGCAGTGTTTATTGCATCTTTCTGCACCGTTTCCTTCCTTCCTACTGTTATCCTCTGCTTCATCTCTTCCCTGTGGACAAAAACTACATTTTTCATTATGGGACCTCAAAATTTCAGCTTTACAGAAATACATTTACCACTAGCTGAAATTTTTATACAATCATAAGTTTTTACTTTTTAAACCTGAAATTTTGATAATTCATAAGATTAAAAATAAATTCAGTGGAAGATTGCATTGACATCAGTGTTGTAAGGTGGGTCAGATGAATACATTAACATATACAAAGACTTTTGTCTTTGTTTAAACTATTAATATTATAATTGTAATTGCAACAAATAATAGAAATATCTTTAATACTAAAAATCTTTTTTAACAGATTTTTGTGGAATGATTTTGCACTGATATCTACCTAGTGCCACCGAATCAGAAATCTAAAATCTGTATAGAAGTATAAAAAAATCAAGAAAAGATGTGCACGCAACTGTAGTCAAAGCAAGAAGAGTACAGATACCACTGACTCAGCCACTGAATCTAGTCATAGTTCACAGTTCCAGAGTCCACTCTTCTCACCTAAGGCCAACCACACCCTGGACTGCATCCAAAGCAGTGTGGCCAGCAGGTCTGGGGATGTGGTTCTGCCCCCTACCCTGCTCTTCTGAGACCCCACCTCAGAGTGGGGTGAGACCCCACCTAGAGTGCTGTGCCCAACCCTAGGATGCCCAACATAAGGGTGAGGACTACTTGGAGCAAGTCCAGACAATGGCCACAAAGCAGTCAGGGGACACGTCTCCTTTAAAGGCAGGCAGAGAGATCTGCAGCTCTTCAGCCTGGAGAGTAGGAGGCTCCAGGAAGACCTTGTGCCTGAAGAGGGCAACAGGAAAGGTGAAGAGGAATTTTATGGACTGACAGGTCAAGGGGGAAATGGTTTCAAACAGAAAGAGGATAGTTTTATATTAGACATCAGAAATAAATTCTTCAAGGTGATGGTGGTGAGGCACTGGAACAGGTCCCAGAGAAGTTGTGGATGCCCCAATACCTCTTCCCTGGAGGTGTCCAAGAACAGGTTAGACAGGGCTCTGAGCAACCTGGTCCATTGGAAGGTGTCCTTGCCATGACAAGGGGGGTATTGGAACGAGATGCTTTTTAAGGCCAACACAAACCATTAAATGATTCTCTGGTAATTTCTCCAAAATCTGTATTTCAGAAGGAACAATGATGGTTGTATAGATTTTAAGAGAGAGTAAAGTTAGCATAAAAAACACTCACAGCTAATAAAATATCACAGGACATAAATCTTTGCTTCCAACTATTATTTATGCCATTTAATACAGCAGAGAGGATTTTCACTGTGTTATTCCCTGAAATAATGTTTTTTGCACCATGCAGCCAATGAATTTCATGTTGTCTTTGTGATGTTCTGCATTGCATTTGTAATCAGTGTGAAAAATTTGTTATAGCAATTATCTTACTAAGAGAAATAAAATTACCCTAATGTGAATTCAATGCAAAAAAGAGTGTGAAACATCTGTGTACAGTATGTTTGGGTTCTGCTGTGAGTTAGAGTCCCATTAGACATATAGACAGCATCTTGAGAGCATCCATCTCAGCTCCTTAAAGGAAAGGTGCAAGCAATGAATCAATGATATTCCAAAGCAGGGGAAGGCTGTTACACATTAGAACATTTCACAGCATGCAAGATGATTAACAGCATGTTAGGTAATGATGTAAGTGCCATAAATTAGTTTATATTGTACAATGTAAATACTCAGCACAACTGATGTCTGAACAAAGAAACTGAGACTGAAAATGAGAATTTGGACCAAATCCAGTGTGCTTTCCAATTACTTGGTTTTGTTTTGTTTTGATGAGTAAGTCCAGAAAAATTTCTTACATGTATATATAAAATATATAATGCGTAAGAATATTTTTATGTGTATATATTTTCTTTTTTCTAGTCCAAGTCTCGCACTCTCCCTGAAATGTTCCTCTCCCTTTCTGCAGATGAATAAAATTTATAATTATTTTCACCATTTTTAAATACAAGCCTTGAAAACTAATTTTGGTTAAATTCTACCAGGTTTATCTTTATAATTTGAATAATTAAGAAATAAAAATATAGTATATGTGTTTTCTGTTAATCTATGTTCGTAAGCAGCTCCGAATGAAGTCAAAAGGTCAGAAAATAATTCTTTAAATAGTACATGATTAAGCTACTAACCCTACTGAAACCAAGGATTCTAACAAGGTTTAGATATCACATGGGATGATGAAAACACTTAAAGAAAAATAGCGTAATTGCATAATGCAAAAAAATGGAAAAAATTATACTCACATTTCTGTTCATAATTCAAATGCCATTTAACAGATGTTAGGAGGACGTGTCTATAACTGCTCACTCCGAGGGTTTGGGAATTTTTTTCAGACGAGTCAGAGTAGAGAACAGGTAGAGACTCCAGATAGACACATTTCTGGCGTGAGACACTTTTGTTACACTTCTCTTGAGATTTAGTCTTATAAATTTACACCTGAAAGGGTGACAGGCTTATAAGCATTTGCACTGTATATAAAAAACAGTCTAGCAGACTTACAAATATGGTACCAAAGTGCAACATCAACAAATGTGCAACCAGGGAAAATTTCTGGTTATGACAGTGGCTGCTGAGGTAATTTTTTGGTGTCTATATTGAATTTCTTTTCAGTTTGGTAGCCTGAAAATTCCTGTGGCTTGAGCATGTTCTGCAGGAGTTTGAAAGAGTGTCATAAACCTTTTTCAATATTGTTCACAAGAAGTGCTGGAAAGGGATGGGTTTTTTCTGAACAATTCTCAGACACATCTGTATGAAGGGTCTCCAAGTAATCTGTGTTTCCATGTCCAAGATTTAAAGTTAAAATAAGGAAATTCCAAAGCTGAATAATGTAACATTAATGAGGGAAAGTTATTCTGCTCTGGCAAAGCTCATACAAATCTATTATTTTCTTCACTGTAATGGTCCAGTGTTCTAAACCCTTGAAACATTCTCCCTCTAGAAATACGGAAACTAATTCCAGTTCTTTCCAACCCTGATTCTAACCCTGGAACTGTGAATTCTCTTACATCTTGCAAGACCACAAAACACTGATTATAAAAAACATAAGTAATTTCGGTGACCCAAATGTATATTAAAAAATAAAGGTTATAACTATCTGCAAAAACAAAAGATGAGCTTGGGTATAGGTATTGTCCCTTTCAAAATGGCACTGACTTTTTTTCTCACCTTGTTACAATATTTTTAAAAATACACTTTTTCATTGAAATATGTCACTTTAAGAAAAAAAATTAACTATGCTGCTACTTCAGATATTTTATTCTGCCCTCTATGTACAAAGCAGCTTTGTTTGTCAAGTTGCCTAAGAAAAAAAAAAAAGGAATTTTATTCTCCTTAGCATAAATTTCAAGTCTATCTTTCAAACACAAAATAGTCATTGCATGTTAAATTTCACCAGAGATGTAGGAATAGATTAAGAAAAGGTCATTCAATAAAAATATGACATTCATACTAACAGAACAAGAGAAATGAGATGGTGGGAGACAGCCAACATTACAATGAGAACAACTCAAACACCGAAAAAAACATAATCATGTGATGGAAGCCCAACTTGTACATGAGTACAGGGATTGAGTAGGTTAGCAGTGACCAAAATTAGAAAAATAGAAATCTGCCTGAATTATACAAACCTGAACTCTGTCAACATAGCTATAGTACTTCTGCAAAGCTGAATAAAGGAATAAAACCCATCTGCAAACTGGTTAAGAAAACAGTAATTTCTGTTTTCAACATCTTTACACTGGAGTTTCTACAAAGCCGTATTCAGATGCCTTTTTTGAGAAACCCTCATCAGGTCAGTCCAGAGATTTGATTTTATCAGGGGCTCTGCAGTTTCACATAGGAAGAGAAGGAGATTTTCAATAAAATAAAGATTCTAAGAATGGCTAGGTAAACAAATAAAAATAACCTTAATATTCACTCGGATGCCAATAGAACACCAAATATTCAGAGTAATTCAAGCAATCAAATAACATGTTTTTAACAAGGTCAGTAGGTGATTCATTGTACACTTCCTGAAGTTTCCAAATCCTCTTATTTTTCATTATTTAAATCAAGGAATGTGTTTATCTTTATTCCTCACTCTCTTTTACCTATTCCATGGTGTTCTTTTTCTATCATCTAGAGTATGTTAGGCAAGTTTGTTTTTTTTTTTTCTTCTTTCTTGCTCCTTCCTTGTTACTCTCTCTCTTTTTCAAGTCAGATAATTTGTTTACATTTTATTAGTGCTTGTTGAATTAAACTCTGCTCTTGTCCTTCTGCTAGAATACAAAGAAGTCATTCTTAAAAAAGAGTACAAATGGATAACGCTTAATTCTCAGACTATTACTTCCTAATAGCCTGTTGCAGTGTTATAAAAGGACATTTTTGACTATGGCAGCAGAAGAAAGAGAAGAAATTAATAAAAGCTAGGGGTCAGTGAAGTTTTTCAACAGTGAAGACAAAATAAACAGCAAAATGTTTAGACCTGTGAAAAAGGAATTATTGATAAAAATATTTCAGAGGCTCCTTTGAAACAGTATTTGCTTTTTTGAGAATGTCACTATCTGCTTGTAACAAAAATACTCCTCAGTTGTGAGAAGCAACATGGCTGGTGAAATCATCCTTTCTAAAGGAGTTTGCATAGCCTCCATCAGAGATTAGCTCCCTTAATTTTAAATCTCTCTTCCCCATAATCAGGAAATATCATGACATCAAAATTCCTTTTATATAGCTTTTCTTTTCTTTTTATTTTGATGTCATAAATACATTACGAAACATTATTAAAAAGGCAACAAAGCTGAATGCTGTCATATCTGGGGGGTAATTCATGTTTGTATCATTTACTGCCGTGGGAAATCTGTTCTTTTTCTGGCTTTAGAAGACTTTTTAAATGAGTGTTTTATGGTGTTTCTGTTTGCACAGTATTTTTACAACTGTTGCAAATAGACACAAATATCATAAATTACAGGAAAAGTCATCCTCAGCTTCCCTCAGGCTTAATATGAAACAGTTACTAAAAGGGGAGATGTGTAAGTGCTGCTACAGCCTGTTTGATGAATTCCACATGAAGATTCAAACTGAGATCTCAAGTCATTAGAAAAATATGAAATTCCATACCCTATCTTCATATCTTATTTAAAAATAAACACAATCAAACTATAATTATTATCCTATGCTCATTAATTAATCTGGATCATAATTTTCCAGGGAGAATTTGACACTATCAAAATTTAGTAATACATGGGGATTAAAAAAAACCTGCTGATTCCTTTGGTCCATAATACCTGAATATTCTTACTTGGGAGTATGATAAGGCCATGAAGAGTACTCCTGAGGAACAGTGAGGCCTAGACCTCATGCAGGTAGAAACACAACTCATACTCACTAACTGCATTTAATCAATTTCTGTCCAGGTAAATGTTCAGGTAAAAACAGTGATTCCTATATGATTGAAAAGGTAACCACACAATAATCAGTAAATGTTGCTGAACTAGATTGTACTAGAGGAAATAGAAGATAATGCATCAAGGAGCATTGAAATGCTGATCTCAGATGAGTGCTGCCCAGAAACTGCTCAGAAAGCAGGACGAAAAGTCTTTACAGGAGAAGGATTCAATACTTCAAATAGTTTCATTGCAGTTCCTTTGAAGCTATTAATCACTCTCTGTTCATACAAATGGCCTAAGAAAGCATATTTTTGCAATATGTTTGTAGCATGAGGTTTTTTTCAAAGTTCTGTTACTAGCACAATTTTCCTCCTTATGTTCGTCAATTACTTCTCCAATGTGATTGACAAAACAGCTCTCTGGAAATACAAGCTTTCATTTCTAATATTCAAACTCTTGTTGCTGAACAAGGGTTTGTTCAAGCTCAGCTGAAAATCCCAGCTGTGATGCATAGAGCAATTCCAAATCAGGAAGTCTTTCCTATTCCAGTTATTTGATAAACACAGAAGTCTTTAAAAATACAATTTTCTGTGGCATGATTTCCTTCTCAAAGATTCAACATCAATGAGCACTATAGTTGTAATACCTTCTGCCAAGTATAATTTGTTCCTAAAACATTCAGGTTCAAGTAATCTTAAGTCCCAAAAACTCAATAGTTTTTACCACTTAAATCTGAACATTTAACCACATCCATCTTGTATCTTTACTAGCCACAAGAATTCAATCATTGTTGCTGTGGGCAGGGAATAGACATGAAATTATAACCATCTTGTCTCCTTTGTGATCTTACAAATTTCCATATAATGAGCTCTAAAACTGTCCCAACAGAAGCGTGTGACCAGAGAAGTGAGATGTCCATGGTAGAAATGTCAGTTTAAGGAGTGGTGCAGAACAGGTTAGGAAGTTTAAAGTCACTGACTAGCAGAGCCACAACTGTATCAAAGAGCACTCCTCAGGCATTCCCATTCATCTCAGAGCAAGCAGCTTTAATGCATTTGTCAGTGCATCTTTTCTTCCCGCCAGCTGCAACCTTCCTTTCTTTGATCTCTATCCATGGAAGACTCAGTTTTACAAAATAAATGCCCAGATTCAATTCATCACTTTGATAGAAAATTCAGCCATAAACCTGCAGAAAATTCATAGAAAGTTGACTAACAAGAAGCCTACCAGCAAAATAGGTGTATGCTTGCTTATTCATCAGTTGAAGTTCCGTAAGTCAGTGACAAAGTGTTATTCTCTGCTTGTTGATGACGTATTTTTTTAATTTTGAAACATTTCTGGGGTTTGACTCCTCTTACTTATTGATCCTCTACAAGCATCTCAGTTTCATTGTGAAAATATAAAACCTCCATTGCTCTTCTACAATTGAGAAGCTGAATTAGGCATTTTTACTCTTTGCATATAAAGCATGGCTTCAGCAAAAAAATATGGTAAGCCTTTGCATAAAAGGAGTGTCCCACCACTTGAAACTTTGGCGTACTGATCAAGAAAACACACTAATAATTCAAGAGAGTAAAAAAAAAACCTGTTCATTCAAAAGGCAGCAGGGAGTGAGTGCTGAAGTAAAGAACAGAAAAATGTTCAGATTGACAAAGAGTAAAATGTATCTTTTTAAAAAGCAGGTGTATATTGGGACAAGTGTATTCCTACAGTAAAAGTAACTAAATTTCCCAATGTGTTAAATATGAGATGAATGGGTTAACTATGAGTACAGAACTTTTCATTCAAGTTCTGATGGCTTTAAAACCTTAAGCTTTATAAGTAAGTAACTTGAAAGAATATTGTATTATTGATCCTTTCATACCATGATTCCAAAATTTCCACAACATGGTATCTGTTGTAGTGTCGCTATGTAGTGACTCATTGGCCTAGAATTCCTTATTTCAGACAGGTTTCGTTTACTTCTCACTTACAATTATATGCCAGTTTTCAATTTCAGTGAATGGTCTGAAATTTAATTGTCAGCAGACTGAACAGTCTTCTTTTTTAAACTACTTATTCGTGTCTGAGGGTTATTCATAAGGCACTGTATGACAGGCTTGTATTTTTAAAGCCTATGACATATATGGGCAGTACAGAAAGTAGACTGGGAAATCCAGGACAAAATTTGAATGCCTTTATTTAAAAATGAACAAATAGCTACTCTAGGAGTCATTTAAAGAACAACTGAAGTCTCCAAACTCTTCTCACTAGTTTGGTCAGAAATTAATAAAATAAAATAAAAAATTAAAAAATCAAAACCAACGTACAAACCAACAGCAAAAGAGCTAAAACCTCATTCACTCAAATAATAAGAAAACCAGAAATAAAAACATCCATTTAATTAGTTTCCTTTAGTGTAAGAGAACTTCTTTAAATGTTGTATAGCTTACATAGGCCATTATTAGCAGGATCCTTGCAACCACAACTACCATAAATAATACAAGAGATTTGCCTTCCTGCAGTATATTCAGTATATTCACATCAGTTTGTTTCCCTTCTGAACATGAGAAATACTTCTTGCACTGCAAAAGTCATTAATAGTTCAGCATACATTAGGGTCCATTACTCACATTCCTGACTATTTGCACAAGATAAACCAGTATCTGATTCTAAATCTTATTGAAAAGGCAAGAAAAGAAGAAAATAAATAAGTAACTCCATGCTCCATACATCAATGAAGTAAAGTCTGCACATTAACTTGTTTATAGAAAACAAGGCTTTGCCTAGAGGCAAATTTCAGTTTGTGTCTTTTTTCAGTGCACAGTTATGTTTTTGCTTTATCACTGTATGAATTACCATTATAAACTACTGTATATTTGATGCTTGCCTATGGCTATCCAGAGATCTCTGCTAATGGAAGGCTGAACAGCATTAGGACTACATTAGAAATGGCATGTTTTATTTAGAGACTACGTCAGTAACTTAGCACCATATTTCCTATTGCAATTTGCTTACCCTAATTGTCAAAACATTTCCTTCTTCTGGAAAAGTGCAGCTGTTACAAAAGCCCACAGATGAGGCAGAACAGGCCCTACTAATAATACCACACTTGCATTGTTGATTCATTGATAGCTTTTGCAACTTTTTGCTATGTAGTCCAATTTATTTCTTTGGACTCAAAAGTTTCAAATATCAACTGTAAGACTGTATGACTCGTGAATACAAAAACCAATCTGAAACAAGCAGAATTCCTTAGATCTCTTAATTTTGACAACTGAGGACATTTAAATGACAAAGACAGAAGTAAGCCTTTGGAAAACGTAACTTCTTATGTGACCTGCTTGAGACTGAATTACATAACTAGAGGAAATAATATAATTTCTGGAATTCAAAATGTTTTTCTTAGGTTATTTGTTTATTGGAGGGTTTGTTTGTTTGTTTGTTTGTTTGATTGATTGATTGTTGGGGGCTTTTGGAGTCATAAATCCTTTGAGTTCAGAGACCCTATATGAACTCCTATCTGACACAGTTACTAGGATTAAATATTTATTCTTCAACAGACACTGTAATTGAAGTCTGTATTGGCCTGAATGCTCTACCTTACAGTCATTGGAGGCAACTTCATCCCTTTTGAAATTGACTTTAGCTGACTTTAGTTCCAGTGATTTTTAATCTGACAGCCTATGAGAGTATGACAAAGCAAGTTTTTAAATTTGGATGCTTGCTGGCAAAAGTTTGGATATCTACCCATTGCCATACACTTTACTGATGTATTAACATTGGGTTTAATACCAAGTGACTTCTTAAGGAAAAAAAAAACTAAATACATTTTTGCCTGAACAGTGAAAAGATAATAAAATTATGAATTCTTTGGCACGAGATACACTTTTACATGGCTTGAGATCAATGGCAAGATGTGGAGGAATGTCAGAAAGCATTCCTTATTAAACACAATTAACTACTTGAAAATTGCCAAAACTTCCTGTTGTTTGCATGATTTAAAGATGGATTATACAAATCTCTAGGAAGCATACTCTTCCATGCTCTTTGGAGCAGTCCAGTCTATGGTAAAAGGAAAAAGGAGGGCAGGATCATATAATTTCATAGCTGTAAGATATTAAAACATTTCAAAATTTTGCTAGAAATGGAGAGAAAAAAACCAAAAAATCCACAGACAAAACCCAACCATTCATGCTGGAAAAACTTTACATAAGGTATCAGCTGCACATTCAAAGAATCATAATTTTCGCACTTCAGATAAAGTTAGTGTAACAAATGGAAATATAAATAACAGAACTGTGCTCGTTTTTTGTTAAAAAAAAAATCTCATTTTCATTTCTACTTCCCAACTATCACCAATGTGAAATTTCAGTATGCAGTGGTAGTCCATCATTCTCAGATTATTTTCAGCCCAAAATTATCTTGTGCTGGTACAAGCTGCTATAGCATGCTTTAAAAATCAATAGCTGCCAGCAAAAATTTGCTGCACATTAAGTTAATGACCTACTTGTGTAAGCTGTACAGTATATATGACAGTGTTCTATCAAAGACAAAATTGAACTTTTGCTACAAATATAAAGACAAGAGTCATTCACCTCCATAAAGCAAGGACACAGTCAATTGGCAGAGGGTATAGATTTCTTTCCTCATCACAAATTATGCAATAATGATAATATATTGTCTTTATCACTATGTTGGTTTTATTCCAACACAAAAAAAATTATACTATACCACCTGAATGAAGAGATTGGTGTACAACCTGAGACCACAAAAAAAGATGGAGTATTTCAACCAGTTATTTGCTTTGTATTCAACTGCTCTGACATAAATCAGAGAAATAATAAGCCAGGTGATGTGGAATTTTACAGTAAAGAATATTATAGGTGCAAGTAAGGATAGGGTTTTTTTCCAGTTGACGAGTCAAGAACAAAGCCAATGAGGAATGTCACCTATATTTATCTACTTTTCTAAATGCATGAAATATATGTGCTTACAATACTATTATATGGATAGGAGAATTGCATCATGTGCAGCAGAGATACCCTACAACACAACAGCTTTAAAGAGTAATGCCCTGTTCTAGGTGATATGGGAGACAGCTTTGCTGATGGCGCTTTTGAGGAGAGAATGTGCTAGATAAATATGCCATGGGCCAATATGCTAGCACCTACACAGATCCTACACAGCATATTTGAGATTTCAAAAGAAGGAAATATTGTTGTCAGAAAGGTAGCTTAGGGAACACTGCAGCAGATATCTATACAGATATAGGCTGCCTCAAGGGAAAACAGCATGGGCTTGGACAAGAGAACCTGAGAAAAGTCCACCAAGCAACCACAAGCATCAGCACCCCAGGAGCAGGTCACCTGCTGAGTGGCACTAAGATTTTTACTATGTGTAAGCAGAGAGTCTACCTCACCCGAAAGGGTAGAAATCCCAAATTCCATATTCTTTCCTCCTTTCTGTTATCTTTGACTACAGCTGGCTCAGGGTTAAAAGGGCTGACCACCTCAAAAGTGATTAAATTTTAGAACACTCCAAGAATGGGCAAAAGTTAAGAGAAGCGAATGTGTAAAATAGAAAAGGAAACTTCATAATAATAAATATTGCAAAATAGGGAAACTATCCAACAGTAGAGTGACTATCCTGTTTTCTGCATTGTTTTCAGTTACACTGTTACCTGAAAATTCAGTAGAAATGCTCAGAATTTTTTTCTTTCTTGTTAGAAAATACATATTTATTATCATTTTTTAAGGTGTATCATTTTCAGCTACTTTTTGTCACACGGAAGTCAAAAATAAATATTTAGTAAAAGCTGAAAAATTCAGTGATGATTCTTCTGGTTTTTAGCTTCACTGTTTCGTTATTATACAAGAGATTTAGGATTGTCTTGCTAGTTGAATAAGAAAAAAAAATCTAAAGACTTTCCAAAATGAAGAATAAAAAAGATTTGACATAGTGCTATTATTAAACTTTTATTCTTTAAAAGATGTACAGAATAATTTCTACAGGCAATTTCAATTTTAAACATTTTCTCAAGTATCTCATGAGAGTAAGTGAAATTTAAATTGTGCTGCTCACAGTTATGGAGTATACTCTTTTTTTCCCTAATAGAATGCAAATAGTCAAGCCTCCATTTTTTTCTTTTGAGCTACTTCACATTTCTTTGCAAATTGCTTCCAGCAGTTTTTCTCCAATAGCTATTACTGCTGGGTATTGTCTTTATTTTTATTGACAAAATTATTGGCAGTTATGAAAATAGGAAAGATACATGTACTAAAAAGTCAAACTAAATGAGTCAATGTGCTTGCTGAGTAATGAGTAGAATTATTTTCCTTATTTAGGTGTCTCTTTCTTTTCTTGGTTCATGATTTAGACACAATAGAAAGCTCCTTTGTAGCTTCTCTTAGAGAAGTACAGCTTTATGCAAAAAAAAAAAAAAAAAAAAAAATTTGTAAAAAATTTATATGTACTTGTGCACATAAGAATAAAAGAAATGCAGTGCTGAGTAAGTTTCATGGAGTGATTTGCTTTGAAACTGCAAGTCAAACAATAAATGCACAGATGTTTGAAGGTTTACCTCTGTGACAACTTGAAAGATAAATGATTTATATATTTTCATTTTATAACCCCCTTTATATGATGGGAACAGAGTGAGGTGAAGTGTTCTGTAAGTAATAAGTTATGAGATGTTGAAACATATGTTGAAAAGCTCACCATCTTGAATTCCAAACTCAGTTCTTCTGGCTTATTCTTTGCAGCTGGGCTCACATAACTTCTGTTTAATATATTTTGCATTATCAAATATTATTATTAAACCCTTAAGAAGATATTCAGAAACAAAATCTTTTACAATGTCTCTATAAAGAGAAAGAAACTTCTCTATAAAACAGAAACAAAGCTGCATTAACTTTCTTAGCTCTGTTTCAAGGAAACCTGGTGACATAAGGAAATATTAAGTGTTAGTGAAAACAAGAACAGGCTAAGAAGGTTTTTCACAGAAATGCAGAATTTTACACACATCCAAAATCTTCAGAACTTTAAAAACTCCACATGAACAGATTTTATATTGCACATGATGCCTAGCCAGACGATTGCAGTGTCAAAAGAGCCTCCAGTAGCACTAGAATATTTTCGTTTTCTAGTAGGCCAGTAAGTTGGTGTAAGGTGACAATGTTGCCAAACTTGTGTTATTACTTTGAAGTAAAAACAAGAATAAATTATATAACCTGTTTCATTAGAAAGCCCAGCTGTTTCTGTCTTCTATTACCGAACATGAACGTTTTCTTTCCCCTTTCTTTCTTTTTTTTTTTTTTTGCCAGTAATTTTTCTTTTTATCTCTGCAAACCCCTGACTTACACCCTGCTTCAGTAATGATCATTTATCTGTGGAAGCAAAGAATAAGCCTTTGAAATTTTTTTTTATTATCTTTGACATTTCATGTTAATTTTATGGGTATGTTTTTCATAAATTCATGGAAACAAAAATTCTTTGTTTTTTCCAATCGAATAATACATGTTTATTTTCCCCAATTATAAGCATAATAAACATGGAACAGCACAAGCCCTCTGCTAAATATCCTGTAGGATAACTCCAAGACCAGTCATGTCTCATAAATACTTAAAATTCTATACATAGGAAAGTCTTTCAGCTCACTGTAGTGGAAAGAATTCCCAGAGAAGGATGTGGTGCCCATCAAAGCAGAAGAAAGCACCATAAAACCACAAAAAATAGTTAAACCTGACTTAGAGACATTTTGTAATGTCTCTAATTCATCTCTCATCATGTCTACCCAGAAATTACACTATAGAGTCAATTATATTGCAAACTTTCACAACTAAGAGAAGCAAAGTGTGACTGGGATGTTTTTTCTGTTTTGATAAAGTGTGATATCCATTCACAGGTTTCACTCCACAATCTGTGGAGATATGGTCCTGCACAAGGACTTTTTCATTGATAAGGAAAGCAAAATTAGTGTGTGGTTTCAGAAGTTGGAAACACTGCTGGTTCACGGAGACCTTTCCATAAGATTCATCAGGTGACCCACCTGGTGGATGCAGGGAAGGCTGTGGATGTTGTCTATTTGGACTTCAGCAGGGCCTTTGACACTGTCTCCCACAGCACACTCCTGGAAAAGCTGGCAGCCCGTGGCTTGGAGAGAAACACTCTGTGCTGGGTTAGGNCCCCCCGTCAATGACTGACAGAACTAGAGGACACAGTCTTGGGCTGTGCCAGGGGAAGTTTAGGTTAGTTGTCAGAAAAAATATTCCTCACTGGAAGAGTGATAGGGCACTGGAATCATCTGCCCATAGAGCTGGTGGAGTCACTGTCCCTGGACATATTTAAAAAAAGACTGGATGTGGCATGCAGGTTTAGTTGATGAGGAAGTGTTAGGTCATAGGTTGGACTTGATGATCTCAAAAGGTCTTTTCCAACCTGGATCATTCTGTGATTCTGTGATAAGAGGATGGTGTCCAAGTGTCACCAAGTCTGGCATATTAATTCTATGGGGAAGGTACCAAAATGGGACAAAGGCAGGAAAAAATGGTGGTGGGTGATGCTGGATCACAAAGAGACCTTTGAAGCTTGAATTTGATATGATGAGAGAAGGAATTCGGTGAAAAAAAATATAAAGATCAGAGTGATGGTCTCAGTTCAATCAACAAGGAAGATAATTTGACTGCAGTTTCCCTTTAGGTTCTTGAAGAAAACTGGATATAAGAAAAAGAAGTAACTCAGTGAGATAAACAGAATATTCTGGAGATTCTTAGAGAGATGAATAACAGATATCAATATGGCTTTGACAAACTGGTCAAGAGAAGTGCAGAAGATGGGCAGAAAAGTTCTTTGCTGCAGACAGAAACAATGATAAGAAAATCGCTATTAACTGTTTCTCACATGTAAAAGTGTCTTTTGTATCAAGTTCTATGTGACAGTTATAAATATGCTAAGCTAAAAATAAAAATCTCTACAAAAGTAAAAGTAATTAAGTGACGCATTTGAACAGAAAGTCTCAAGATTATGAGTTATTATATTCCTCTTAGAGATGAAATAGCAGAACTGGATTCATGGCAATTTCTATTGTTAATTCTTCAGCTAGTCATAACATTTAAGCAAAAAGGGAGGAAATGAGTATTAGTGGACTCAATGTCATAAAATGTAATATGAGAGTGACAAAAGCGTAACACTAGTTCATAAGTTCATTTATCATATTTATTTTTAAAAAAAGAGAGCAAAACTTCCTCAACAATTGCCAAAATATGATACTCTGACACCTCTCAGTTCGACTTGAAACATAAAATGTGAATTTAGCTAAGTTTGGGGAAATTTTTATTCAAACACTGATATGAAGATAAAGAGATGAGGTAGATCCGTTGCCTCAAAGAACATCTTAAACATGTGGGTGGTGTGGGGACAAAGCTTTGATGTGGACTGCTGAAAGAGGGACAAAAAGGTCAACACTTGAAAAGAAAAGAGAGCATGTAGGACAAAACAGGTGATTATAAGCTCATTTTACCAATCCACACGACCAGGGTGAGATCTGGGGAGAACTCAGTTATCTTCAGATTTCATAGGACATAGATAAAATTTCCGTGCTTTTCACAGTTCCTCAACGGAGTGAGGTACGAAAAGTGCCACAGAAGAAAAATATAATTACTCTGAACAGCTGTTGTGGTTTGTTAAATGGT